>JAYJMB010013186.1:0-46950 GCA_036873735.1 Pouteria campechiana
GGTATACACTCTACCCCAAAGCAATTTTGAGTGCATCAACACATAACAACCTTTACATGCAGCAATAATCACCAAAGTTACCAATAGAAGCCCCTAAGCAAGTAAAATAGTGACCTCTCCTCACTCAGACAATTTCACAAACATGTGATAGGCACTATAAAGCTGCCTCAATTCAACATCAAATTGGGTTCCCAATAGCACTACACTACACCATCAATCTTCACTTAACTCCACTTAAAACAATTGGCATAACAAGATCTCCCCAATGCATCACCAATTTCCTTGATGCCACTTAATTACTTTGTTCAGGCAATTCTCCAAGCACCTATTGTGCACTCTGAAAATCCTTCTCCCAATTCACAGATCCTCTTCCGCTTCAATGGAATCCACCCAAAAAGACTTCAACCAAGAAAATGGAGCGCAAAAGAACAAATTTCACTTGATATGGAGTTCCTTCCCCAACCTTAGATTCCAACATTTGAAAATGGTTGAGATGACTACTAGGAGAGCTTTGGATGTATTGATGCATTGAAGACGTGGGTTAAGTAGGGATTAGGGTTGGAGAGATGTGGTGTTTGGGAAAGAGGGGTGTTGTGATGTTTGGTAAAAGAAGGGGCATTTGAAAGGGAAGGAACGAAAGGAAAACATAAGGCACATGTGAGTGAGAGCATGAATGGTTGGAGTGTTTAAGAGGGGAGTGACGCCTAAACTGCTTCTCATGGGTTGCCTTCTGCACACTTTCTAAGCATTGTAGCACTAACCTTGTTGGAACTTTGTTGTAATTTGATGAATCCTTGGTTAAAGCAATGCACTCTTTGCTTCTTTAGTCTTCAATTAAGGTTCTTCCCCCCACCAAACATTTATAAACAATGAAAAAAACCAATTAACGGATGCTTCATGAAAACTTGAAAACTATTTTGAAGTAATGTAATTAGTTTGAAATGAATAAGCTAACTAACAATTTGCAATCAACAGCCAACTAATCCTAAGTAATTTAAAGAAACAAAAATTCAAAAACTTTGGTTGCCTTCTATGAAGCACTTTGTTTATAGTTTCAGCCAAACTACAATCTCCCAACTTTCCAATTGGTTTTGGCTTTTTGATGCACGAGTTCTTTGAATCTTAGTATTGACTTGTGGATTTTTTCTAATGCACCCTCCAATGCTTCCATAGACTTCTCTAATAACTCAGCAATGTTTTCATCCCATAAATAGATCTGAAATTAATCATAGCTCTCATTGGACAACTTCAATTTCTTAAAAATATTGAACTTTATTTCTTGGTCATGAACTTATAGTAGCTCATCTTCCTCTATACCTGAAAAAAAAGAAAAAATAATCATTGGCAAGAATGAATCATCACCAAAAATTACATATCTTATAGATTCGGGTAATTGCTTAAGTTTTGATGCATCTTTTATTTATTTTACTGATGATTTCTCTTCAAGTGTTTCTGCCTTGGTACTGACTTTTCCTCTTGATGATGTATCCAATGCCATGACATGTTCCATAACTTCTCTTGGGCCTATATTGTGCAGACTACTAGAATTTGCAATACAGGTTTTCAATTGGTCTTGAACATGCTCCTCAATCAAAACCAGAATTATACATTCGTTATCTAAAACTTCAATCTATTTGCATTACTCTTCTCAACTAGACAATCTAAAGCATGATAAGTGTTAAACCTCACCTCATCGTCATCAACCCTCAAGGTTAACTCACCAATCCTGCACATCAATTAATGATCTTCTAGTTGCTAAAAATGGTCTTCCAAATATCAATGGTACTTTATATTCTTTATCCATGTCCAGTACTACGAAGTCAACCAGAAAGATGAATTTGTCCACCTTGACCAGCACATCTTCAATGATTCCCTAGGGAGAGGTGAAAGACCTATCTACCAACTGAAGTGTGATGGTGGTAGGCTTCACCTTTCCTAATCCAAGTTTCTAAAAAATGGACAAAGGCATTAATGGATGCACCTAATTCACATAATGCCTTAGGAAATGAAGAATTTCCTATGGTGCAAGGTATAGTGAAACTCCCTGGATCCTTCAATTTCTAAGGGAGCTTCCTTTGCAGAATGGCACTGCATTCTTCTTTTAACTTTACTGTCTCAAATTCCTCCAGCTTCCTCTTCTTGGACATGATTTCCTTCATGAACTTGGTGTAGTTGGGCATTTTCTCTAGGGCTTCTGCAAAAGGAATATTTATATGAATTTTCTTCAAGATTTCAAGAAACTTACTAAACAGTTCAGCTAATCCTCCCTGGTCTATAGTCTTCCCTTTCAGGTTCTTCTTGCTTCTTCTCCTCCTCTTCTTTTCCTTGTGTGGTGTCCCAACTTTTTGCCTTTGAGGAAGTTTGTGTCTCTGTTTGTATCTTTGGGAGTTTTATTGCTCTTCTGGTCCTTATTGTTATAGCATTACAAAGTTCCCTTGGATTCTTCTCTGCGTTGCTTTGAAAGTTACCCCTATTTGAACTATTGGAAAAACTCACAAGATGCCCAATTTGAGTTTCTAAAGACTTGATGGATGCATTTATGTTTCCCATAGTCATTTCAATGCTATCAAGTCTTACTTCATTTCTTGAGAATCTGGCTCTACTCTCATTCATGAAAGTGCTCATGAGACCTTCAAGGGATGACTTCTTCTCCCCTGGTTGAGATTGGTGTGGAGGTTGAAACCCATGAGGATGGTTTATGGTGTTCCTTGGATTTCTATAAGGGAGATTACCCTAATTCTTCCATCCTAAATAATATTGGTTTTGCATGTTGTTCCCTCAGAAGTCATTGTAATCGTTGTTATTAACATACTACACTTCTTCTTTGGTTGGGTCTACAATCATGTATGATTCAATAAGCAGAGTAGAGGATTCTTCTGAATTGGGAGCTTCCTTTGAGGTTGAATTAGCTAAGGTTAATTGGTGTGTTAAAAAAGACATCTGTGCAGTAAGGGCTATGATTAGACCCACCTCATAATAGCCTACAACCTTTCTCACCATATTCCTTTCATTTGGCCTTTGAAATATATTGGAAACCATGTCTTCTAGTAAAGAATGGGCATCAGTTGCAGTCTTTTCCATCAATGAGCCTCTGGATATAGCATCCACTATTATTCTCATTTTTCCATTTAGTCCATTATAAAACACTTGGATTTGAAGTCAGTCAAGGAACCCATACTGTGGACATCTTTTGATCAAGTCCTTGAACCTCTCCCAACATTCATAGAGTGGTTTGAAGTCCATCTATCAGAATTGGTCTATCTTGCTTCTGAGTTGAGCAGTCTCAGTCGGAGGAAAGAACTTCGCTAGAAATTTCTCTACCATCTCATCCCATGTCGTTATACTCTCTAGTTGTAGACTCTACAACTAGCCTTTGGCCTTGTCTCAAAACAAGAATGGGAACAATATCAATCTAATGACATCATCTTGGATGCCATTAATCTTCATAGTGTTGCTTATCTCACAGAACATTGCCAAACAAATGTTTGGGTCTTAAATTGGAGAACCCCCAAACTAGTTCTATTGGACCATATTAATCAATGCCAACTTCAACTCAAAATTGTTGGCATTGATCTTTAGATGAGTGATGCATAAATAATTCTTGTTAATCATCAGCCTAAAGTACTCTTTGATTGGTCTCTATTAGTTATGATCTGCCTGTTGGTTTTATTTTGCCATTGCACTTGATTTGGATTGCTTCACTCTACTAATTTCTTGTGGTGTTCTTTTGATCTCTGGATCAAAAGGAGTCAAATCATGAGCTGTGGAATTTTGCATAAAATGTAAATTCAATCAAATGAAAATAAAATAAAAAGGAATTTCTAATACAGTGAGAAATAAGAATTACACTAAAAATTAAGAATCCAAATTAAGACTAGGATTATCCTATGATAATATTAGTGAAAAATCAAAAAATTACAATCCCCGACAAACGACACCAAAAACTCATTCGCTGCAAATTATACTGCAAGTGTACGATGTCAAATTTTGTAGTATAATGGTGAGAGAGTGTTGTCTTCATAGGGATTGTAGATCTTAATAAATCACTAGCTATTGTAAGAATGATCCTAATTTTATCTTGACAATCAAAATAATATGAATTGAATAAGAAATTTAAATGGCACACTTTGGTAAGAAGAAATCATGGTAAGAAACCCTAGAGTATTGATTTTATTTATGCTTCAGTCATGGTGTTTTCAAGTTATTCTATGTTGATCATTATATTGGTTTATAAATCATGAATTGCAAAACACTCAACTCCCACTTTTGAGTGTTGAGTCAAGTTTCTACTCTTAATCCCCTAATTTTGATATCCCTATAAAAATTGAAAGATCAGAAATGCATTACGCTTGTCATTCTTTTAAGTGATTTCATAGAATGTAGAAGCTCTCCTGAGTCATCTAAATTCATGTCATGATGCCAAGATCCTATTTAGGATTACCTCTCCCAAGTGTCAAATCCTAAATATTTAATCATTCAATAAATTGAAAGCAGTAATTACAAAGGATCATAAATAAACCAATAACAATGTCAATCACCCAATTCATTGACCATACCATGAAATCAACATAAGATACATCTCCCCTCTAGGAGGAGGAGTTTAGCCTCTCATGATTAAAGACAATTCAATAATACAAGCATTCAATATCTTCATGTTTTGAATCCAAAATAGAATTCATAATCTAAGAGATAAAAGAAAGTGAAAACACAAGAGAACGGGTGATTACAATTTCTCCCCCTTTTATATTTGTCTTAAAAGAAGAATTTGTGTGTTTCCTCTCAATCTCCAAAGCCTTCTTTCTTCCCTTCAAAGCCTCCAAGAAAAACCTCCAAAAATCCCTAAGAAAAGCTTGCAAAATCCTCCAAAAATCATCTTCTTGATGCCCTTGCAAACCATCACTTTATAGGATACAATCACTTTATGCCCATACTGCAACCAATCTTTTGCACACTTTTGTTGCTTCCAGCCGGATCTTCCTTCATCCAACAAATACCAAGATTTGTTTACTACTTGTATATGTTGAACCATGTTAACTAGCTTGATTTTGATGATGAACATTCTTAACCAAGTATGTTTTGATGATGAGCAAAGACATGAGTGAAACATTAAGGTACTAATAATTTGTTCTCAAGAATGTTGCAGAAATATTAACTCACACTCAACTTAAGAATAACCTTTATGATGATAAAAGGAAGACACAAAGTAAATGCTCTTTCAAAATTAAGTATATAAATTTCACATATACTTAAATCAAGAAAACAGAAATTTTGAAGTGTTGAAGACATGCTTTGGAGCCAACAGAAGCAACTTTGAAATCATTTTAATGTGTTTCGGAGCAAATTGGATTGCTTTGGAGACTTCTCAATGAACTTCAGAGAAAATGGTTAATGCTTCAGAATTATCATAGTATGGCTTGGAGACATTTAGATAAGCTTTGGAGATCTAACAATAAGCTTTGGAATAAATCAATCAAGGCTTTGGACAAGTTTCTGAGTAAACACAAGTTTCGGAGCAAATTGGAGTTTTCATAGGCATGCTTTTGAGTAAAATGGAAAGTTTTGGAATTGTTACAACACACTTCAGAGTTATTATAGAGAATCTTCAGACAAGTTTCAAAGTGTCATAGCATACTTCGGAGATGATTGCAAAGTTTCTGAGAAAAATGCAAGATAAGCTTTAGAATCCTCATAGCATATTTTAGAGTTATCATAAGCACACTTCGGAGTGTTTTTCAAAGCTTCGAAAGTGTTATAGCGTATTTCAAAGATAATCAAGAAAGCTTTAAAACTGTCTAGTATACTTCAGAGTAAACAGATATCCTTCAGAAAACTTGGAGTCATATTTCAAAGTGAATTCAAGTATACTTCAGAGTAAACAGACATGATTAAGAGATGTTAAACAATGCTTTGGATTACTTTTCTGAAAGCATTAAAAGTTAAGAAAATTCAAACTTCTCTCTACAAAGAACTATCACAACTAAGAAGGATTATAATCATTTTGGAGAATTTGAAGAAAACAAATTAGATTATCTAAAATCAGTTAAGACACTATCTGATTACTCGTCTCTTCAGAGTATCTGAAGAACCAACTTCGGAGCACTTGATATGAAAATGAACATTTGGAAAAGTTAGCTACAAAGTTGCAGACTGATACTAGATTATAACAAAGTCAGATATCAAACAAAAGATAAGGTAAAGAAAAAAAAATTTGAACATTTAAATGTCTGCCAAAATCAACAACAAATACATATCTATCAATCTATAAAATAGTGATTCAGAAGCAAAAGAGAATAATGATTGAATATCATTGAATATACATGAGAGATCAAAGAAGCTTAAGTTTTGAGCGTTTAAAATCTTCCTTCAAAGTTCAACTCCAATGGATACAACTTTGTCAAAGCTCTCAAAGTCTAAATCTCTTCTCAATCAAGGAGTTTGAATCTTTCACTCTTATTGCTTATTAACTTACTTGAAGTTCTGAATTTATGTACAAGTTTGCCTAAGTAAGAGGCATTAATTTGTATACTTTGATTTAGTGTTTGGCAACACAAGCAGAGTGTCTGATGTTTATGTATTGAGATAAGTAAGTAGGGAACTTGCTAAAGGGGTATAGGTTCATTGGTAAGCTTTGAAAACCAACAAGTTATAAAAGTTTCTAGTTAGCTTGAAAAACCAGTAAGTTAGTTGGTGAGCTCGTTGTAAAACCAATGTGTATTTGATCAGGTTGATCAAGGTATTAGTAGAACTTGAGTTTAGTAGAGGAGACTGACTTAGAGAAGTGGAATAGGAACCTTGGAAGGGCCGAACCACTATAAAAATCCTATGTTGTGTATTGTGCAATCTATTTCACTCATTCATTCAACACCATAAAAGATTGATTTGGCCAAAAGTTTTAAAATCTCAATTCACCTGCCCTCTTAAGCTACCATTGTATAAGGGACCAACAAGTGGTATCAAAGTAGACTTCACTAGTTAAATTTTGATTACCCTTATATTAACTTGTGAAGAGATTCAAATGGCCAGTATGTTCCATAATACATCTGCTAAAGGACAATCTTCTTCCAAACCCCCTCTATTTGATGGAACCAATTATGGGTATTGGAAAATGAGAATGCAAAATTTCTTGACTGCCATAAATTACCAGTTGTGGCTTATAGTGAAGAATGGAAAGAATGTTACCAACACTGAAGACAAATACACTACAGAAGATATACAAGCAGTAGAACATGATGCTAAGGCAAAGAACTACCTCTACTATGCTTTAACCTCTTTTGAGTTTGAAAAGATTTCTGCATGTGATTCAGCCAAAGAAATCTTGGATAAACTAAAAGTAGTATATGAAGGTACAAACAAGGTAAAAGAGACTAAAATAAATATTCTAGTGCAGGAATGTGAAGCCTTCTCTATGAAGGAATCATAAAACATTTTGAAAATGTTTGAAAGATTTAAGAAAATCACCAACAGCTTAAAGAGTTTAGGAGAAAAATACGAAGAGACCAAGCAAGTAAAGAAAATCTTAAGATCTCTGCCTAGACACTGGATGCCTAAAGTGACTACTATACAAGAAGAAAAAGATCTAATGAAGGTGACAATAGAAGAACTCATGGGATCACTCATAACCCATGAAGTACTAATGAAGCAAAAAGCACCAGATGAAGTCAAAGGCAAGAAAACAATAGCTTTATAAGAAGAATTAGAAAATGAAGAATCTTCAGAAGATGCTTCAACTTTTGAAGATGATGAGGATATGGCAATGATAACCAGAAGATTCAAAAACATGCTTAAGAAGAAAAAGATTTGGAAACAACTCCAAGAACTTTAATAGTAAAGACAAGAAAAGGGAAGTTCCAATCTGTTACAACTACAACAAACCTGAGCATATGAAGTTTGATTACCCAGAACTAGATAAAAAGCAAGAAGACAAGAAGAAAAGGTATAACTCTTACTTTGACAAAAAGAATGTTTTTAATAGTAGGAAATTTGGAAAGAAGAAGAAAGCTATGGCTGCATGGGAAATGCTGAAAAATATGATGCAAGAAAGCTCAAGTGAAGGAGAAGAAAATGAAGCTCAATTCAGCTCACTCAGCTCCAAAGAAAAGGATCAAGAAGAACATCATACAAGGAATAAGCTTCATGGCTATCCACAATGATGAGGTAAATTCGAAACCTGACATTTCTAATATTGAAGAATTATTAGAAGAACTATATTCAAATTTCAAAACATTAAAAGCTAAACACAAGAAAACTAAAAGAGAACTAGAAAGAATAATTAATGAATGTTTCAAATTAAAACATGAAAACACATTGCTCAAAACTAATCAAAATATCAATGTAGAACTTGACCAAAATTAAAGCAGAAAATCATGCTCTTAGAAGAACCTTAATTGTAATCTTATTCAAACTTAAAACAAAGAAAGATATGGGAACTCAAAGAAAGAAAAATCACAAAAGAAAATCAAAACCCAAATAGAATATGATTGGGATTCCTAAAATAGTTGCTAAAGTAGGAAATGCAACTATATATCCAGAAAATAGATTATTAGCATCTAAAAAATATTGGATGCCAAAGTATTCTGCTACTAACCCACCTAAACCCATTCCTAAATGGGTACCAAAAATTATAGCTTAATTTCATTACTGCAGGTGTGTTTGAGAATCATAAAGAATAGCAAGTGGTACATTGATAGTGGTTGCTCCAGATGCATAACAGGAGAAAGGGAGTTGTTCACAGAATTAAAAGCTAAAAACGGAGGAACAGTTACCTTTGGGGATAATGAAAAAGGTAGAGTGGTTAGAATTGGTAAAATTGACCAACCTCCCTCTATTATAATTTTAAATTTTTTATTAGTAGAAGGATTGAAACACAATCTTTTAACTGTAAGTCAATTCTATAATAATGGTTACAAAGTTGTGTTTGAATCTTATACTTGTTCGATATTAGATAGTTCAAATTCTGTTGTAGTAGTTGAGACATGGAAATGTGTATTTGGTGGATTTATGTGATATTCAAGTCAAATGTCTTATTGTTAATGAAAATGAACCCATGTTGTGGCATAGAAGACTGGGACATGCCAACAAGAATCTGATTGAAAAACTATATAATAAAGATCTAGTTATTGGCTTACCAAAACTCAAATTTGACAATAAGTTGTGTGATGCTTGCATGAAAGGCAAGCAAGCAAAAGAATCCTTCAAATCAAATAAAAAAGTATACACAACCAAATCTCTTAAGTTGCTACATGTAGATTTAGTTGGTCTAACAAGAACAAGAAGCCTTGGAGGGAAACATTACACATATGTTGTTGTAGATGACTTTAGTAAATTTACCTAGATAATGTTTCTAACATCCAAAGATGAAGCCTTTTCATTTTTTGAAGTATTTTCCAAATGTGTATAGAATGAACAAAGCTCTCATATAGTTATCATAAGGAGTGACTATGGTGGAGAGTTTGAAAACTATAGATTCACTAATTTCTGTGAAAATAATGAAAATTTTCAAACTTTCTTTGCACCAAGAACACTCCAACAAAATGGAGTAGCAGAAAGGAAAAACAGATCCTTGCAAGAGATGGCAAGGACAATGTTGATTGAATACATTCATCCATAATATTTTTGGGATGAAGCAATGAACACAGCATATTATATGATTAATAGAATCTTTGCTAAATCAATACTCAACAAAACTCCATTTGAATTATACTATGGTTAGAAACCAAATATTTTATATTTTCAAACTTTTGGTTGTAAATGCTTTGTTCTTAATAATGGCAAAGAAAACCAAGGCAAATTTGAAGATAAATTTGATGAAGGCATCTTCCTTAATTATTCTATTGTTAGCAAAGCATTTAGAGTCTACAATCTGAAAAGTAAGACTGTAGAGGAATCTATAAATGTAACATTTGATGAAAATACTAATTCCTCTAGGAGGACAAGTGATTTTGATGATGAGACAAGTGAACTAATAACTTCAGTTGAGAAAATGAAATTACAAGACAAAGAAGGGGAACTCTCTTAATCAGAAACACAGATGGATGAAACAAAAAAAAAACAGATAATGGACCATCCATCATTGAGGTAAACAATGAAGATAATGATATTTTTTCCAAAGATTGGAGATTTATGCATGATTACCCTAAAATTTAGATAATTGGTGATGTATATGACAAAGTTAGAACCAGATCTTCTTATCACCAAGTAAGTGATAATTTGCTTTTATTTCTCAAATACAACTAGCTTGCATAGAATAAGTTAGAACCAGATCTTCTTATCACCAAGTAAGTGATAATTTGCTTTTATTTCTCAAATACAACTAGCTTGCATAGAATAGGCTTTACAAAATGAAAATTGGATTTCAGCTATGCAAGAAGAATTAGACCAATTCAAAAGAAATAATGTTTAGACTATTGTTCCAAGACCAAATTATCAATTTATAATAGGAACTAAATGGGTCTTTAGGAAAAAATTAGATGAATCTGGAATTGTAGTAAGAAATAAAGCAACATTAGTACCAAAAGGGTACTATCAAGAGGAAGGCATTAATTTTGGAGAATCATATGCTCTTATTACAAGAATCAAAGCCATTAGAATGCTTCTTGGATTTGCATCTTTTATGAATTTCAAGTTATATGAGATGGATGTAAAGAGTACATTCTTAAATGGATTTACTAATGAAGAGGTCTATGTAGAATAACCACCTAGGTTTGAAGATCCTCATAACCCAAATCATGTATTCAAACTTAAGAAAGCCCTCTATGGTTTAAAACAGGCTCCTAGCGCTTGGTTTGAAAGGTTAAGTAAATTTTATCATTGAGAAAGTGTTATCAAGAGGCAAAGTTGATACTACTCTCTTCATTAAGTATGCAACAAAAGATATTCTCATAGTTCACATATATGTTGATGATATAGTATTTGGTGCAACTAATGAAAATATTTGCAAAGAATTTTCTAAGCCAATGCAGGGAGAATTTGAAATGAGTTTGATAGGTGAACTCAACTTTTTCTTGGGACTGCAAATTAAGCAGATGAAAGAAGGAATCTTCATTCACCAAGCTAAATACACAAAAAAATTGCTAAAGAAATTCAACATTGAAGATGGAAGAAGGTATGGGATGCCAATGAGTACTTCAATAAAAATGGACAAAGATGAAAGAGGTAAGTCTATTTGCTAAAAACTTTACGGAAGCATGATAGTATCTCCGCTATATTTAACTACTAGTAGATTTGACATAATATTTAGTGTATACATGTATGCTAGATTCTAATCAGAACCAAAAGAGTCACATCTTGTTGCTGTAATAATAATATTTAGATATCTTTTAGATACACATAATCTTAGATTATGGTATCCAAAAGGTTTAGATTTTAATTTAGAAGATTACTCAGATACAGATTTTGCTGGATATATCGTAGATAGAAAGAGTACCTTAGAATCTTGCCAATTTCTAGGAAACTTGATCATCTCATGGTTTTCTAAGAAATAAACATTAGTTGCATTATCAACTGCTGAGGCTGAATATGTAGTAGCAGGCAGCTGTTGTGCACAGATCCTATGAATGAAACAGCAATTAAAAGACTTTGGTCTTAACTTTGTTGATATACCTATTCGATGTGACTATACTAGTGTTATAAAACTAACCAAGAATCTAGTTCTCCATTCTAGAACTAAGCATATAGAAATCAAGGATTATTTTATTAGGGACCATGTTCAAAACCAAGACATTAGCTTAGAATTTATCCCAACAGAAAATTAGCAAGCAGATATTTTCACAAAACCATTACTAGAAGAAAGATTTAACATGATAAGAAGAGAACTAGCTATTCTATATCCTAATGCATAAAATGCTTTATTTATCAAACAAATTAGCCATTTTATATTCTCATCTACGCAAAATAGAAAATGAAATAAATTCAAATCTTTCATGTTCCAAGAAATATACAAATATATATTTAATTATCTATCTTCATAATAATTTCTAAATAAACATGAATTAATAATTAATATATATATATGTATATAACTTAAAACCCACAACTCCAAAAATCCATCTTACAAAGTTTCAGAGTTAAGTCAGATTTCGGACTTCCAAGGAACTCTTTTGGAGTATCCGAAGTCAAAACACATTAGTATTTCAGAGATCTTTTTATATCTATCAATCTAATCCAAATGCACTCAAGTGCCTATAAATTCACCAAAAGCTAAAACCCTTCTTCGCCGAACTCTCAAAACCCCCATTTCAAAGAAGACGATCCATCTTCTCACTTCTTTTAAATCTAAGTCTCATTTCTATTCATCCACCTTCCTGCCTTCTCCAACTTCACTCCCAAAAATCCCATTTCCTTTCCAAAAACCTAGAACATTCTGTTAAAATGGCGAGAACAAAAGGAGCAAAAAGCAAGAGAAATGAAAGATAAAATTCTCCATAAAAAGAGCAACCAAGAAGGCAAGACGAAAAACTAATACATTAGAGGTAATCTTTCTGAATAGCTCTTCTGATTACTCTAGATTTATAGAAAGATTTGAGGAGAGGAAGATAATAAAAGGAAAAATCTTCAATTTTAGAGCCTTTGGAATGGAATTCAAAGTATCTAATGGTTGAAATACCAAGGCTGGGATACTTATGTGAGTTGCATAGACAGCTTCTATCCGAGACTAGTAAGAGCTCTAATCTATAATCTCAACACCCGAACAGAAAGATCATGGATAAGAGAAACAAAAATTGAACTATCCCAAGAAATTTTTAGGAATTGCGTCAATCTCTCTATAAAATAAGAAGAGATTGTATGGTCTTCAAGTGCAATGCTATTTTTAGACTTAGCAAAAACCAAGATAGATGAAAAGGAGAATTATTTGCATGCTAGTCACTTGAATGCAAATCTCAGGCTAGCTTATTTCATTGTTATGAACAATATATATTCTAGAAGGGGAGGTGTAGGAGATATATTTGAGAAAGATGCTAAAACCATATGGGCATTAAAGAATAAAAGAAAATTAAATCTGGCCAGACTGATGATAGAACATATACACTTGATCAATAGCACCACAAGGTTTCCTTTACCTTATGGCATGGCTTTGACCAAGCTGATCAAGGAAGTAGGAGTAGATATCTCAAATGAGAATGAAGATCTTCTTAGGAACACAAACAAATTAGATGAAAAAGCTCTAAAATGAATGGGCTTTCAACATACTGCATAAGGTTGGATATCTGAAAGACCAAGAAGAGCAACTCAGTTAAAAGGATCTAGACCTAATGAAAGTCCAGAAAGAGAAAATGATATCATTGTTATAGAATAGGCTACTGAATAAGGATAAGAACTCTCCTTACATGAGGAAGAAGAGATAATTGAAAGATAATAGTTCATCAGTCCATTAGTAGAAGGAATAGAGGAATTCTCTAGCAGAGAGGAACAAGCAGAAGCTGAAAGAATAGAAGAAATTCTAAGAGAAGAACAAAGAATAGACGTTGAAGATATTGTAGAAAAAATTTTGAGAGAAGATGCACATGAAGATACAATAGCAGCAGAAATACCTTCACACCCCCCCATTAGAACCCCTTCATCCATTAGACCTTCTCACACTGATCAACCATCCACCTCATCAATTCCCACTCTACAACCTATCTCAAAGGACCTAGAGGATTGAATAACCATGATTGAACGCTTTTTGTATACTCTAGCCATTCAAATGAATAGAATAGATCATACCCTTATCACTTCTTTGTCTTCCATGATTCTTAGAGCTAATAAGATTGACCAAAGACTTGATTGTCTACAAGCTTTAGTAGAATCATTCAGAGGTCAAACCTATCATCCACACTCTTCACCACCTCATCCTCATTTCTCTCCACCTCGAACTCATTTTTCTTCATCTCCACATCATCTCTCTCCACCCAGACTAAACTCTCCCATTATAGTGATGTCTTCACCCTCGCTGTCTCCACATCTATCATCCCCCATAATTGCAGAGGTTAATCAATCCCATTATAGTATGTCTTCACCCTCATTCCAAGAAGTGAGAGCATTCTCATAGAAGGTGGGATCGCTAGAGAGAGCACCAGCGTCAAGGGTTCATCATATTCAATATTGGTGATTTGCCAGTTACACATTCCTCGGCTATGCTGATGAGTGCTATAGAGAAAATCTAGATCTTGCAAAGATGCATCAAAATTTTGGAAGCTCACTTTTCCTAAAAGTGAAGAAGAAATGGTTCCAAACTCTGGTAGTTCAGGGAGCCAAAAAATGGATTCCCTTGCAAGATATGTTCCTGATATGCTTCCATTCCAAAAGAAAGGAGGGAATCAAGAAGTTTCTTATCAACTAGAACAAACATTTTGGTGAGAACATGGCCAATTATATTCAGAAATGGAGGGACGCTACTTGGAGCAACCCACAATCGCTTGATCACCCAGAAGTAGAAGAAATCCATCTTTGCCTAGCAAAAAGGGCATATTTTCATCATCGAATGCTGTCTAACTTCATAGAGGCCTTCGATCAAGCTGAAAAGAAGAAGATGAGAGTGATGAATGACCTAATAAGTGTTCATAGAATCGCACATTATGAGGGTCCAATACTTGCACTACATGAAGGCCCCTATTTTAACGGTAGTTCCAGAAACTAAGCATGTCCGCTACTTAGGGTTACCCATGATGAAGTTATTTAAAGAAGACTACAAGGTTGCGATCGGACACTTATTCTAGTATCAAGCTTTAGTATGAATGATGTCGCAATACGAGGCATACGTGATCAGGAGCTTCTCATTTTCATTGGCTAGTAATAGCTATGCCATAAAGTGGGTTGCAACATTGCCAACCAAATTATTCAGATCTTGGGAGGTGTTAGCTGAAACATTCACACACAGATTTTATGATTACACCTTTTAGTTCTCTAAGGCACAAGTGTGAGGAATTCATCCTCTTGAAGGTGAACATCTTTATTACTTCACCTTAAGATGGTGCAATGTTCGCATTTATTACCCTGTGTTGTGAGAAAAAAATGAATAGTATGGGAATGCATTGTCGCATTGGGAAAGGCCTTTCCATTACGCAAAGAGGTACCTACTTCATTTCCCAGACTGCTCAAGTTGCTGATCCAAGAGTCATCAGAACCTATGGAGTTATCTTACAACATGACCAACATTGTATCAAATGAAGAGAATACTCCACAAGAAGCATCTGAATCACTTGAAACAATGGCTATGTTGTAGTCTGGGAAGAACATAACTCAGGATAAAGAAAAGGCGCCAATGCAAGAAGAGCTAGTGCTTGGAATTTTTTATCGCCCTATTGAAGAAAAGGAAGCTCTAGAACTCACAAATAAACTAGATTATGATGTAATCACTCACTTGTGCAGAATCCCAGCAAGACTGAGCATATACGATGCACTTTAGCTTTCTAAAGAGTCTCAGCAAGCTCTGATAAATGCACTAGTAGATGAGTCCATCAAGGACCTATACTTGACAGAGCTTGCTAATACAATTGAATGCAACCAAACCATCACTTTCACAGATGATGACTTACTACTTGGAAGTATAGAGCATAATGTCTATTATTTGTAAGTGGCAATTTAGTGGGAGAAAGGATTAACTGATTTATGATAGATCCAGGATCTGTGGTGAATATTCTTCCACTAAAAGTATTGAAGCGTATTGGAATATGCCCATCTGTTCTTAAAAGCAACACTTTGGTGATTCAAGGCTTTAACCAAGAGAGTTAGAGGACTATGGGGACTATCACATTGAGCCTTGATATTCAAGGATTTCTCACAAAAGTCAACTACCAACATCCTACAACCTGTTGCTCGGAAGGCCATGGTTGCACCGGTACCAAGTTGTGGCATCCATAGAGCACCAATACTTTAAATTCTACTAGGATGACATAATGAGATGCATATCGGCTAATGTACGACATTCACAATTTCATAGGCATTCTTCTTAGAAGCCCAATAGTATGAGTTGACACCGAATGAACCTGAAGTAGCTAAAAGAATTGGTCAAGCTGACCATGGATAGAAGGCAACAACCGTTTACCACCAAAAGATAAGGTTCTACATCATAAAGATTCTCATCATAGGTTGTACCTCCATAGGCAGTCCCATTTCCAGTGGTTCCGCCATCAATGTCTTCACGCTTTGAAATTGTGACAAGCATCTTACAAGAAGACAAGTTAAAACTCATGAAAGTGTTAGAAGTGCTCCAAATAGATGATGATGATGAAGAAAGGTCATTAGTTCAACATCCACAACTGTCACAGCACCAGGCCACTCCTGTTTTAACACCAACTTCGCTAATTCAGAATGTGTTCAACTAGAGGTAAGTTGTGATTTCCTCTGTTCCACAATCTTTTGCCTTCCAGGCTGGGACGTCGATGCCAAGACCACTTAAAAGAGGATGCGGAAGAAGATTGGCTAGGTCATCAATAGGCAGGGGGCAAACCATACCCCCACTAGCTAGACTTTATGAGAATCAAGTCACTAACTCTTTACGAGCTTCTATGTCACCACAACCTACACCAGTCGAGAACACACGGTTCTATATCAACACTCCAGGCTCAAGGCAAACAATCATTACTCCTCCAACCTTGTCACCTTCAGTGTCAAGCTACTCTCAAGTAGTCTCAAAGCCAACGCAATTGTTTCATTTTGAGATCAACACTGGGAGCACTGGTCAAGCAAAGTAAGATACATCCTCCAATCTCAACACTAAAAGCAATAAATGGGAAATCGAAGGAGAAAAATTACAATCCATGTTGGTCGAGTACAATTGGTCACTGACTTGACTAGCTAAGTCAAAAATCATTCAAAGCAAAGAACCTGAACCGCAATCACAAGTGAGAAAAGGAAGATTAGTATTCAAGGAGATAGGCTTGCCCTATTGACAATGTCGTACTTCTGATCTTTTGCTAAAGAAATTCCCGTCTACCAAAAATTTTAGAAATTCAGTAAAGGATGAAGAAGGATGATTGACCTCCTTGGCATTTATCCTAATGAACCTTACATGTCTGCTCATCTTGGTTTTGATCAACGGATAATTAAAAGGTCTCTAATATCTAAGAGATCAAATAGGTCTTGGTGAAGATGATGATATTGACGTGGGAAGTGATGAGGATTATACCTCAGATTGCTCTTGTGTAAGTATCAGGTCAACCGTTTGTCCCACTATGTGGGACTATCAGTCGGCTCCTACTGAATCTAAGATGTCAAAAGCATCATCTACCCCAACAACAATTGCGCATTGTTACATGGTTTCCACCTCTCACCATGCATCAATAGAAGAGGAAGAATCTAAGTCCAATGACAAAGAATCACAAACAAACTTGGAGGGACCTGATGATACAGATAACAAAGAAGTCATTGTTGACCCATCAATTCTCGAATCGGGATCAGAAACGGCAAGTGAGACTCATGAGGATAATGCACATGAGCCCAATCATAAGTCAAACCCTAGTCATTCAAAGGAAGAAGAAGATTATGACTTTGATTCTTCCTTAGAAGAAATAACCTATGGCGCAGCTCTACCAAGGTTAGAAGATGGTGGACAACCAACAATCGATGAACTTGAAGAGTTCAACTTGGGCATAGACGAAGATAAGCACTTTACCTTCATTGCCAAATCTTTGCCATAACATGAAAAACAATTGCTAATGGATCTCCTCAAGGAATTCAAAGATGTTTTTACATGGATGTATTCTAAAATGCCTAGCTTAGATCAGGATATTGCAATGCATTCTTTGCATATTTCTCCAAGCATGTAACTAGTAAAGCAAGTGCTAAGAAAGTTCAGACCTGAGTTGGAGCAACAGATCATTAATGAGATAAATAAATTGCTGGAAGCCAACTTTATCCGAGAAATCAAGTTCTCAAGATGGCTCTCTAGTGTTGTCCTGGTAAAGAAAAAGAATGGGCAAATCAGAGTGTGTCGATTTTCACAATCTCAATGAAGCCTGTATGAAAGATGAGTTCCTGCCACCACATACGAAACTCCTTATCGACAACTCATCACTCTATGACACATTCTCATTCATGGATGGTTACTTCAGCTACAACTAGATTAGGATGGGGCCAGTAGACAAGACTTTTATAGCATTTCTTACTCCAATGGACATCTTTTGCTATAAATTTATGCCATCTGGACTAAAGAATATAGGAGCTACTTATCAAAAAGCTATGCAAGTTATTTTTCATGACATGCTTCACAAACATGTTGAATGCTATGTCGGTGATTTTTCATGACTTGCTTCACAAACATGTTGAATGCTATATCGGTGATTTGATGGTAAGATCCAACGATCATGTTGTATGGCTTAGGAAAAACAAACTATGTATGAACCTACTCAAATGTACATTTAGAGTTAGGTTAGGCAAGTTATTGGGATTCATTGTCCATCATCAAGGAATCGAGGTGGACCCACAAAAAGAAGAGGCCATCAGAAACATGCCTCCCTAAGGAACATAGATAATTTAAGGAGCTTGCAAGGTAAGTTATCTTATATCAGAATATTTGTAGCTAATTTAGCGGGAAGATGTCAACCATTTCATCATCTAAAAAAGAAGGATGTGGCCTTTATTTGGGACAAAACTTGCCAGAAAGCCTTTGATACCATCAAAGAATTACTCCAGAATCCACTAGTTTTAGCTTCACTAGCTAAGGGCGAACCCCTTATTTTGTATATCTCTACGAGCGAGCAATCGCTGAGGGCATTGCTCACATAAGAAAATTAAGATGGTAAGGAGTAAGTGTTGTATTACGTTAGCCATTGGTTAATTGATGATGAATGCAATTATTCTCCGTTCAAAAAAAGTGTCTTGCCTTAGTATTCACAACTCAAAAGTTAAGGTATTATTTTCTCGCTCATGATATTTGATTAATTTCTAAAGCAGATCCACTCAAATTCTTGATCACTCATCCCATGCTATTGGGGTGGTTGGCAAAGTGGTCATTACTATTGTCAAAATTTAACATCACCTTTATCCCATGAAAAGTTATGAAAGGACAAGTTTTTGCTAAATTCTTGGCAGATCATCCAGTAGATGAAGAAGTCGCTGAGCAAGAAGACTTGCTAGATGAGGGACTATTCATTGCACAAGTCAACACTCCCTGGCAGATGTACTTCGATGGTGCTACCAAAGCTATTGGTACTAGAATTGGAATTGTTTTTATTTCACCTTGCAAAGAAATCCTTCCATATTCTTTCTACTTATGAAAGAATTACATCAACAATGAAGTGGAGTATGAGGCACTATTCTTATGACTTTAGATTGCCCTCAACTTTAGGATCATAAAATTAGACATTGTCGGTGATTCGGAATTGGTAGTCCGATAATTAACCTCTAAATATAAGGTTTGTCAACCCAATTTGCATCGATATTATGATATCGCACAAGGGCTATTGGATCAACTCTTTCAAGTTAGTATTGGTCATATCCTAAGGACTGAGAATACCATCAATGATGCTCTTGCAAATTTGGCAACTGCTCTGGCCATTGCTAGAGGCCAAGAAGTCATTTTCAAACTTGAGCAATGAAGCTACATTCCCAACTCATGTGATGAGGAGACTCTAAGCGAGTGGATTGCGTAGCCTACACAAAACTAATGGTGAATGATTGGTGAACCCCATACATCTACTACTTGCAATATGGAATACTCCCAAAAAACTCACAAGAAAGATTAGCTAAGGGCCACTCGATATGTGTATAATAATAATACACTATATCACCTGGCATATGATGGACTCTGGCTTTGTTATCTTAATGGGGAAGAGATTCAAGATGCACTCAGGCAAACTCATTCCAGTGAATGCAATGGGCATCCGTCTGGTCAGAGATTATATAGAGGGATCAAATGCCTAGGATACTATTGGTCTACCATGGTTTCGGACTCACTGCAATTTTCCAAACCATGTCTCTAATGTCAGCTTTGAGGGGATATCCGGCAAATACCACCTTCAGAATTAGTATCTACAAGCATCTCTTGGCTATTTGCATGGTGGATATTTGATATCATTAGTCCAATCAAACTTCTGTCTTCCAAGGGACATGCTACATCCTAGTTGCAATCGATTACTTCTCCAAGTGGGCGGAAGATGACTCATATAAGAGAGTTAGAGCCAACTAAGTAGTTGAGTTTATCAAATTCAAGATCATGTATCGATATGGTAATCCATGCTAGATCACATCAAACAATAGCACTCCATTCAAGAATGAGGAAATGGATAAGTTTTATCGAAAGCAAGGCATTGAAGATATGTTCTTTACAGCATATCATCCACAAGCAAATGGCCAAGAGGTAGCATTCAACAAAGTAATCTTAAGGAAAAGAATGGTGGATAATAATAAGTAACAATGGCAACTCAAATTGCCAAAGGTGGATAAGAATGACAGATTATGAAAAGAATGGCATATGAGAATAAGCAACCCATGCAACTCCATATTCTCTAGTATCTGGGGCAGAGGCGGTCTTACCCTTGGAATTACAATTATCATCACTAAGAGTTACAATGCACCCAGGTTTGACAATGGATCAACAAGCCAAGTTGCGATTCGAGGAACTCGACGTTTTGGATGAAAAGTGGTTCCAAGCCAAGCAACGAATCGAGTAATACCAAGCCCGGATGGCCAAGGCATTTAACTGATCGGTTAAACGCCAAGCTTATCACCTGGATAATTTAGTTCTCAAACTAAGGACGGAACTAATGGCAGGTGGCAAATTAATTGACAAATTTGAACTCAAGTGGGAAGGCCCTTATGTCATGCAAGAGGCTTATGCTAATGGTTCATATCGGATTATAAATAGTAATGGTATAGGAGAATTACCCATTAGTGGACATTTCTTAAAGCGTTACTATGCATGAGTTGGAAAGGAGCAAATGCTAGGGGCATTTGCTCCCCCTTTCTAATCCTTGTAAATGTTGTTGAAGCGATTTGATCTACATGTAAAATTCAAATTATTGCTATGTATGTGCCAAAAGGGAGCAAATGCTGGGGGCATTTGCTCCTCTTCTATTTCTTACAAATATTTCTTAAGCAATTTGATCTATAAGCAAAATTGAAATTATCTTGTAGTCTGCAAAAAAAAAAAAAAAACAGAAACATGTGAAGAAACCAAGTGTCATGAGAAAAAGGTGCTAAAATCACACATTTATTAACATATGAGATTCTCATACATAGAAGGAGTTTACAGAATGAGTTAAAAGTAGTTAATATAGACTTCTTCAAAAGATACCATCTTCAATGTTTAAGCAACTTTCTGGCTCACAATTACAGATGACTTCAACTCTATTAAAGTCTGCTTAGTTATCATCACTTCTTGTTGGGAAGCGGACACTTCTTCCTCCAAGTGCTCGATAATCTCTAAACCTTTAGCTTCCTCTTTCTCTTTGAAAGCAACAAGAGATTCCTGGAAGGATAAATGATGGCTTAGCTAGTGAAACTCCCTCCGAAGGGTTTCAAGGTGATCTATGTTTGTTCTCACATCTTTTCTCAAAGAGGTCGATTTTGCTTCAAGAAAGGAGAGATGCCCCAAAGCCATACTCATGGTTGGTGATTTCTCATTAACCTTAGCCCATATATCCTGAAGTTTAACTTTCTTGGTAACAATGGCTTCAATTGGAACTCTCGAGATAGCATCTGACTCAGCTTGTGCCTATGCTTATTGAAAAGACTTTAGTTGCTCAAAATTGGCTAATAGGTAGGAGATGTCACCGCCCAGCCTTTCTATACCTTCAGTACGGAACAAAAAATGATCTTTCAACTTTGCAATTGCATCGGACGAAAAGGCTCTCCGTAGTGATCTAGTGAAGTTACAACAAAAAGATTAAACTTAATCCTCTAAGTCCTTATGTTGAACCTTACTTTGTTCCTTTGTTACCTTGCTAAGAGCCAAAAACAACATCTAAAGAAAATCCTCATCGAGTAAAGCATAAAAATGCGATGTTGATGCTTTGGGTATCTCCCTATTTGGTTCATAAGTGTTATCACCAATCTGTTATAACGCCCCTGGAGCAGAGGTAAAGGCCTCATCTATGGCATGACCATTGTTAATATCAGGACTGGCTTTGTTCACATCTCCTTCATGAACAACTATGGAAGCAACACCCTCCAACGGGACCTCTACCAAGGTGACCACCTCTTCAATTAAAGGTTTTACCAAATGAACAAGATGTGAAGATAATGGAGAAAGAGGAGAAGGAATACCACCAAGTTGACGAATGACCTCATATAGATTGAACAGATTGGGCGATGATTCCCTCCGGTCTCCTCCTAATATATCAGCTGCTTTTGGCTGATTGGCATGCATCTCCATAAGAATCTCTTCAACACTAATAACTTTAGTACCTCCCACCTTAGTTGTCTGCTCATGCATAATGCCTTCAGCTATAGCAACATCTTCAACTAACTTCTTTGGTGCCTTAATAGGTCTAGATGATGATGGGGCAAAAGGAAGTGTGTCAAAAGGAAGCATGCTCTCAGGAAGAGGTCTTAGCACTTTCCAACTTACTTTGGCCTTCTTCCTTTGTTCTGTGGTGAAGCTCTTGGAAGTAGTTTTTCTTTTTTACAAAATAGGATATTTTCACTAGCTACCACCTTCTTGCTTTTTTTGAATGCTAGAGTAAGAACCTCTTCACTAGCAATCACCTTCTTGCTCTTCTTGATAGTTGGAGCAGGAACCTCTTTACTTGTTACAACCTTCTTGCTCCTTTTGATAGCTGGAGCAGGAACCTCTTCACTAGCTATCACCTTCTTGTTCTTCATAATGACTGAAGCAGGAACCTCTTTACTGACTACAGTCTTCATACTCTTCTTGAGGGCTAGAACTAGAGGAGCTACTTCGTGACTCGAAAATGCACTCTTGGTCACTCTTGGAGGAAGAGGGTTAGGCAATCCTTGGCTAGTCTTTGCTCTCTCACTTTGCTTTACAACAACACTACTAGATTCAGCCCCTTTCTTCTGAGATGGAGAAGTTCTTGGAGGAACTGAAGCCTAAGGAGCCCTATCACAGAATTGTACTGGAGTACAATCTGCCAAGTACCATTCCAACCCTACCTCTGCATTAGCTTATGCTTTGGTCAATTCCTCTCTTGAAAGAGGCATGCTAATTGGTACGATTTGCTCAGTGTAAGCTAGAGGGACATAAGGAACCGACTCAGAAATTGCTGGCTCGATCATTGACTCCACCTTGATATCTTCACTTGTGGGGTATATTTGCTCAACATAATCCCACCACCCAATGTGACTGCGATTAGTGTGATAAATATTTTGACAAGGATGATGTTCATCTAACCATAGAACTCATTGTGGAAAATTGGTTAGCCTTTCAAAATCAATGATCTGTTATGCCCCCAAGAAGATATCCTTAGGTATGTCAAGTACAAAAGAGGATATCAACGGATGGTAAGCAAACAGACCATAATTAAGAGGCATCTCCCTACTGATTTTGCCCCCATTGTTGCTATACCACCAAGCATTGTCCTTGCCACATGGACTCTTCGGGCTGGACCAAGCAATAAGACATCATAATTGCAAAATGTAGAGGTAAAACAGAATGATAGTGGATACCACAAAGCTGGACCCACTCCTATTGCATGTTCTTCTTGTGATATATATATATATATATATATATATATATAACACGACCTAGCATTTCTTGGTCATAGCCAAACAGCCTGGCAAACTGATGCGGGAAATATGGCTCAACCCAGAACCTGGAGCCTTCTCAAAGAAGACGCAAGCAAGCTTATAAATAAATGATGAAATCATTAACCTTATCAAAGGTTTCATCTGTGCCTTTCACCTCAAACCCCAAAGGAATGTTGAGTGGAAGCAAAAACATCTCCTGGGAAAATTTATAGAACTTCACTAACCAATTTGTAATTTCATCAAATCTTATATTCCTAAAAATGGTAGTCAAGAATTTCCCCAATAATAAGCCTTTAGCAGGAAATTGAGTTAGCCAGTCAGGCCCTTAAATCTAGGGGAAATAATGTCTGAACCAAGCTATAACGAAACAAACTGGGAAGTAAGTTGTGCACGTGACTGGCCTAGAATGATGTAAGACCATATCACCTAGTCCGTAGATGTTGCACAATACATGTGGAGCCATAGATAGTCTCTTGCCTTCTGCAAGTTGAAGACCCAACATTAAGCATAAGGGGTTGATGCAATGATTATGTGCTGATGAAGGATAGATAATAACAGAAAGCCACAGCATTAGGAATAAGACTAATTCCCCTTCTAGCCAATGCCGCTCAGAAAAGCTTCATTGGCCCAAATATTCCATTTGGCCTAATCTTCAGATGGTGGCATCTTACATCTTTGAGCATCGTGATTGGAAATACTTCCAAAAAATTATGCCTAGCCTATTCAAGAAAGCTTAGTGTCAGACCATCTTAACTTACTCATTATATTCAAGACAAGGTAACCTAAGCTGCCTTCTCTAAAATCCTCATTCGGTGGGAGGTACAAGTCAAAAGGCACCCCAATGGTAGGCAACCCACAAGTGACATTGAGATCCCACAGTGTGATGGTCATTTCACCACAAGGAAAATAAAAAGAATTGGTCATCAAAGACCAGAACTGAATGAAGCTGCCTATGGCTTCCATGTGCTGGTGGAATGGATTGTGAGTGCCAAGAATCATGTCATAAATGCCAACTTGACAAAGGACACTTTTGTGCCTAGTGCTATATGCTCTGCCCAAGGTTTAAAGAGATTGTTCTTCGGTAAACTACCCTTTAATCAACCTCTTTCATCATCAGAAACAAATTTATAATCCTTAAGAATTGTTACCCTCTAGCGAGGGGTTTCCACAGAATATCCATGAGTATCTAACATCTCTTTGATGGGAGATAGGAAATAACCATCAAAGTGATCTTTCTCATCATAATACATAAAGGCATTGGCAGATAAGTAAGTACTCTCAACATATTTCCAATGAACAAAGCAAGGTTGAGAGAGTGAAAGGACATTCTCTACCCTTCATATCCTCCATATAGAGATGACACATCGGAGAGCGACCTAGTTGGTCACTATCAAAACCAGGGAGTTTTTGCTTTGAAATTTTTGCATTTAACCAAATAAAGAAGGCCTTGTCTTTTTCTTTAACTTGATAATAATGAAGGACACTTTGAAGCTGAGGATCACCACCTGTCTTTTGCTTCTTTTGTTTCCGCTATAATGGGCATTGTGTTGCAATAGGAATTTCCCCTTGGAATTGAGGTGCAATATGAACTTCCTTTTGGTGTTGTGATATAATAGAATTTCTCCATTAGCATTAGGCTACAACATGAACTTCCCCTTTATGTTGTGGTGCAACAGGAATTTCCCCTTGGCATTGAGGTGCAATATGAACTTCCTCTTGGTGTTATGATACAATATCCCTTAGCATTAGGCTACAACATGAACTTCCCCTTTATGTTGTGGTGCAACAGGAATTTTCCCTTGGAGTTGAGGTGCAATATGAACTTCCTCTTGGTGTTATGATACAATAGAAATTTTCCCTTAGCATTAGGCTACAACATGAACTTCCCCTTCATGTTGTGGTGCAACAAGAATTTCCCCTTGGTATTGGCCTATAACAGGAATTTCCCCCTGGCATTGTTGTATAACACAAATTTCCTCTTGGCATCGTGCTACAATAGGAATTTCCCCTTCTTCCAAGCCACTTACCAACACTTCAATGTCTTGCCTTAGAGTGGCATCAGATAGGGGAACTATCTTAGTAATAGGAAGATTTGGAATGTAACTGCTAGCCAGAATGTGGGCCAACATTGCATCATTGTCCTCTCTTGTGGAGACTAAATCAAGATCACGAGGAGCATGACTTTAACTATCTAGCCTGACTAGAGAATCACTGAAATCTACACAATCAAGAGGCGTAAAGGATGGTGAAGCCACTCTATTGTTGGAATCATACCTATCAAGTAAACCACCAAATAAATCAATGGAGCAGTTCAAGAGAAACAAGTTAACAAGCATTCCACAAAATGAATGAAAACATGCCTTTCATAGGATATAAAGATAAGAATGATGAATACAACAAATCCCATGAATTCTTGCCAACATAAGTATAAATTTCTAGAAGTTTTCCAACACAACCATGAATTTTTAGGAATTTTTCAACATATATATGAATTTTTGGACTTTTTTCAACATAAATATGAGGTTTTGGGAATTTTCTAACATAAATATGAATTTTTGAGAATTTTTCAACATAAATATGAATTTTTGGGAATTTTCCAACATAATGATGATTTTTGAGAATTTTCCAATTTTTGAGATTTTCCCTACAAACATGATGAATTTTGGAACTTTTTCTACAAAAAAATCTTATATTTTTGGGCTTCCTACAGAGAAAATCATGCATCTTGAGTTTTTTTTTTTTCATGTGGGCCCGATGCATTTCAAATCCATTGGGCTTGGGTTGTTTTCTTTGTACTAGCCTAATTGGTTTGGGCCATTTTTGTGCCAGCCCATAAAGCCATCCCCTTGCATGCCCGTTTGGCAACTGGGCCTAAGCAAGCAGACTGGACTCCACCAAGTCAGCCCATGGCCAGGAGCTAGGCTCCATCTGGCCAACCCATGTAGGGGTTGGGCTCTCCCTCACCAACTCACGCAAAGACATTAGATCTCCCTTTTTTACCGCCTAGGCTTTTCTTTCCCTTGGCCCGCCAAAAATTCACCCCTGACAACTAAAAGGTATCTTCTTCCTTGGCTGCATGAGAATGACTTTGTGGCAATCAAGCATTAAAAAAAAAGGCCAGCTTTCCAAAAGTTGTGTGTACCAAAAGCCAAGCAGCAGACACATGTGTGCAGGCCACTTTCCAGCCTGATGTTCATGTGCGAAATCAGTGTCTTCTTCCCCAAACCAAACTGCGATGGGTTTTTACAGAAGGGATTCCAAAGTGCACCAAAAGCCAAGTAGCAGACGCATCTTATTGATTCAAAAATTTTGAGGAGATTGGTTCTCCAAAGCATTTTATTATTATGGTTGTAGCTGTCTAGTGAAGTTAGAAGGAACAGCGAACTGGCGGGCTTTGACAGACTTTTTTGGCCTTTGGTCAGGTTGTGAATGGCATCAATCTAATAATGTTCAACTCACTTCCTTTTCCATTTAATTAGATGATCCTCTTCACTTCAAGCATTCCAAAAATGAAATGAATGTTCTATATGCATTAAATATGAAAGATGAATGATGCCAATGCAGATGGATGAAGTTATAAAGCTCACTTGTTCTTGAGAAGAAGCTAAAATCAATTTTTAATCCTGTTGAGAGCTATAGAGGAAGAAAGCGATTATAAGCCGATATTTAGGGACAAGTGCTAGATTCTCATTTCTTAGCCAAGCATGTCACATGCCTTGGGGTGTCAACATTCCAATAAAAAAATAGAAATGGAAATGTTGCTTGCCTTTACCAAGCTGAAGAATCTGTATGGCTAAAGATGTCGGCAAACAAAATTTCCAAGGAAGCTTCCGAACCCATCAAATTTAGTGATGAGTAGCAAGACTTCTATCATTGTTGCCAAGTGGAAGAAAGTGATAAGATTATGCAGCTCTGCTTCCAAATGGAAATGATTTTTGAGTCCTCAAGGAACTCATCTAAAATGATGATGAACAACAAAAACTTTGTGGAGGTTGTCAAAGATTTGCTTCCATTTTGAGAAGACACTAGTGGAAGACATTGATGGGTTCACCAAAATGCAACTTTGCCTTAAACAGGAACAGAGATGATTTTTGAGCTCTTCAAGAGCCTGTCAAAACATTTGTGAGCCGCAAGCTTGCTACAATCTTGAAATGGTGTTTTTATTTGCAAAAAAATGAAGGAGAAGAAGGCTTTTTAAAGATGGGGAAAGTTGCAAATGGCAGCCTTTGGCTCATGCATGAGCTTAAATGAAAAATTGGAAAAAAAACATTTTTCAAATGGGTTTCCTAAACAAGGAAATAATAACCCCATCCTTCTCCGTTTGGTGGGAAAATCAAATAGTTAAAAAATTCATTAGCTAAGCCACTGTTGGGATCTAATGAAGAAGTAAATGGTTGCATTTCCCTATAGCTAATTCAAGAAAAAGAGGAATGCAATTTTATTTATTTGGTTGCCATCAAAATTTTGTAAATAGAAAACTGCTAAATCTATAAATCTCCCGGCCAAAATTTATAGAAGATGATCAGTAACTACCACCCTGCCTGCAATTGCTTATGCAATTACCCATGTCATATGTTACTAGGGGGCATTTGTTAGGATTAAGATAAAATCTATGGTAGGAAATTAAACCATGAACTGAAATAGAGCTGATATCTGACCATCTGCATGCCTTTTACAATAGGAATTATCTCTGCCGACTAAAGCATACAGGCATTATGCTATGAAAATCGATGCAGCGTTCAATGATTAAAGTTTCATAACAGAAACAAAGGCTGAGTTCACGTCCATCTGTGTAGCCCGAATTGTGTTACTGAAACTGCATAGTTGAAGTGGTATTTATCAATTGGACAAAGATTTTGTCCATGTAGTTGATGCAGAATTCATCCAAAGGACAACATCTTTATCTAAGCAGAAGGAGTTAGCCTGCCTATGTAGTTTCTCTAAAGCCAACTCCACCATGCAGCTTGGAAGAACATCACATGTAGCTGGACAATGATGCTGCTTCCATCTGTGCAACTTGACAGAAGACGCTATCAGGAAGGGTGTCATTGTCGGATTATTACACTCATGATCTTTTGGGATGTCACTACAATTTTCAGCAAATGCAAAGGCACAAACAAAAATAATTAAATTTAATTAAAACCATCCAAATAGTGAGGCTATCAGAAGGGTGTGTGTTACAGAAGAGTTGTCAATCAATAGAAGAAAGATGGAAATCATCTTAATCTGCAATTAATGCACATGGTGTTGTTTCGGTCAACATGCCAATGGATGAGAACATGACACTACTCTTAGCCTTCCCTGATGATGTATGGCAAATCCATAGCCATCCATCTCCTTTTGGGGGGCCCACCTGCGTGATCTACCAGAAGTCAAACTCATGCATTAGCCCCAAAGCAGAGATATTGACCTCGTTGTCTTCACCACCATCACTTCCACCGGCACAACAGCTATAGAAACGGATGGTAATCTACCAAGGTGATGTCAGGAATGTTTGCATCATTTTCTTCCTAGCTAAGAAGGCAGTCGGCATCATCACCATCATCGCCACAAAGAAATCCTTCATCGCATATGCCGCATCAGGCAAGGCCAGTGGGTTCCTCACCCTTGACTCCTTGGAATCATGCGCCTTCTCCTTGAATCACAATCCCAGCCACCAAATTCCCAATTGTATCGACAACCAAATCTATAGCCTGAAGACAATCCACACCATCACAACTACAACGTAGGTCCACCCTAGATTTTCACCAATACGCTGATGGCAAAAGCTCTGGCCAAGCATGGAGTGGAGCTAATGACTAGCAAGGTTGAATGTTTGGAGGTGGAGGACACCCTTGATGAAGCAACTGTTCTTTCCGATAACCTTGAGGATGAAACAACAGTACTGGAAGTTGTAGAAGATGCAGATGTTGTGTGGTTTTGTCATAGACAGTGACGTCTCCCTTCAGAGCATAGGTTCATGAGAGGAAATTACCTAAGTAACGTGGACAAGCTCCAACAGCTTGCGTAGTCAAGCTGTCCATGCAAAGGCTATCTCAAACTGCGCAAGTGGGTTGCTCAAACACACCTTTTGGATTTTAGTTTTACCTAGGATGTCTAGCACAATCGAAGTCTCTTGGATTTTGGTTTTACCTATGCAAAAGAAGTCTCCCAAAACTACATAGGTGGAGTGCCTTCTATGAGTGACATGGCTAGGATTTCCCTCCACTTGGTTTTACTCGTAACCAAGCTACCCGCATAAAAAATGCACAGATGGAATTGCGCAGGTGAAACATGTTGTCCGCACAATTAAAGGCAACATCAAGGCTATTTCCAAATAGATGAGCATTTAAAATATTTATATGTATTTTGGCTATGAGCTTATCATCAAAACCGTCCAGGTAATCGTCAATGTTCTTACTTGAAGCCAACTGCATGAAAGTGGGACCCACATGGAGGGTTCATTAGAATCATCACCATGGTGACCTATTACCCTTTTTGGTACATCACCATTTTATTCTAATGATGTGGCAAAGAAATACATAATACACATACAAATTATGAAAAAATGGGCAATATATGTATTGATGCATGAATATAAGCACACTCACTAATTATCCAAGTATTACCTAGTTTGATTGCATGATACCTATTTAGACATGCATCCAATTAATTAGGTTTGGTGATAAGAAAACTTGCATCTTTGGTGATAAGAAAATCTACATCATTTTAGGGTGATAGATGTATAGTTTCCATTCCATACATGGAAATTACATTAATTGAAGTTTAAGCAAAAATTACATTCCTAAACTACCCCTAGAGGTGAAGGTAGGCTCTGTTTCCCCAAATTGCCCTCTTGGGAGGAGGTGGACTTTCCTAAACTACCCTTAGAGGTGAAGGCAGGCTCCAAGCCTATAAATACCCCTCCTCTTCTTGATAAGGGATAGATAGAATTTCTTTTAGACGAGGTTGGAGGAGTCTTCAAGAGGCAGGTGCCCCCCTTGACACTAGTGGCCTTTAGCCACTAGTAATTTCTCTACTGCTTGAGGGCACTTTGTCATGGCCCCACCATGGTACACACATAGGTCCCACCATGCTATGGTAATGGTGGGTCCCATATGATTAATGAAAACCAGGATACTGTTGGATTAGTCAGTTAAAACACATTAAATCCTGATTAAACCTTGTAAATGCCCTATAAATCAGGAAACTAATAATATTGTCTTAAATTAATTAAGAATTGTCATTCAGCACTAATTATTATCATTAGTGCTAATAATAATTATGCTTAATTAACTCAAATTATAATTAGGCTTAATTAATGTAACCTGGATCTTCGATCTCTCATAGTATAAATAGTAGAGATCGCCTGCTTTTAGTTTTTCATTGGATATTGGAAAATACAACTCATAAATTCATTCAAAAGCCTAAGTCTAGGACCAAATCATTTAGTCATAACTCATCGAGTCAAACCTTAGCAAATACCACTTCCTAATTCATTCAAAAGCCTAAGTTTAGGATTGGGTCACTAAGTCAAACCTTAGCAAACAACACTCACCGACTCATCCAAAAGTCTAAGTCCAGGGCCAAGTCACTGAGTTATGACTCACCGAGTCACTGAGTCCTGACTTGCAGAGTCACTAAGTCATGACTCACAAGGTCAAACCTTAGCAAACACCACTTAATCAGTCACTCAAAGCCTAGGTCTAGGATCGAGTCACTAATTCATGACTCACAAGGTAAAACCGTAGCAAACACCACTCACTCAATCACCCAAAACCTAAGTCTAGGACCAAGTAACTAAGTCATGACTCACTGAGTTAAGCCTTAGCAGATATCATTCATCAAAACAGTCAAATCCAATCAACCTGGCCTACTCTTCCTAAGCTTCTTATGGGTAATTGAGAGAGCTGAGCTAAACCTAGTTAACCTGGCCCACTCTTCCTAAGCTTCTCATGGGCAATGAGAAAAAGCTAACCAAAACCCAATTAACCACTCCACTCTTCTTAAGCTTGTCATGGGGAATGAGAGAAAGTTGAATCAAACCCAGTTCACTTATTTTCTTCTGATCCCTTTCTGGTTTAAACACAATAGAGATCACTTGGTTCTGAGTCCTTTTAAGATATACCAATCAAGTCCAAACCACCTACTGTATATATAGTTTCTCATAGTCTAAATAGTAGAAATCACCTGGGATAAAACAATTAGATCAAAACACGCATTCATTAGGTTGACCCAGTGTCTAACAACCTAGTCTAGAGCCATTGCATCCTATCCGCCCATTGACTTGAGGTGATCTCCTAAATATCAAGTTATCGTAATATGCTCGGCGATCCCAAAGACAATACACATTCATTTTGAGAGAGTGTGTGTTTTATTTTTGAGTCTCTAAGATGCATTGCACTTTTTCTTTTAATCAAGGGTTTTTTCCCATTGTGGAGATGTAATTAGGACCACTTGTGGTCTAGGATGTGAACATATAATTTTTCTGATGTACACAACAAGTGTAATCAATTGAGGACAATCAATAACAAAATGGAAATTGTATGATTCATTCCAAAAATGACAAATATCTTCATTTTATTCCTTTTTTATTTTCCTCTTTTTGTACTTGTTACACTAATTCACATGTTCAATCAACTTTCTTCAATATTGACATAGATGAACTTTACAGAAATTCCCTTATGAATAGGACATGCATTTCAGAAAGGAGCTTTGTAGAGGTATATCAAGCCATTGATGATCTTATTGATAGAGATTGAGGAACATTTACAGCTGAACCATGTACTATTGTAGTTCCCATAATCCGAGAATTCTATGCAAATGCTTAAGTGCGGTATCAAGCAAATCCAAGGGAACTAAAAGCTCTTGTAAGGAGGAAGAGTATCCCTTCTAACAGGCACACCATAAACCAAGTTTATGACCTTATAGACATTGAAGAAGTAAACAAGGGTTGGACTTTGAGGAAGTCATAAATGTTCTTGGATAGCCTGATAGCAAATGGACAAAGAGGAAGGACAAGGTGCCTAACTTCCCATGAGAACATTTAAAAGCAAAAAGTTGTGCATGGCACCACTTTATTATAGCTAAGTTATTGCTAACAAGCCATGTATCATAGGTCAATAGAGAGAGAGCCTTGCTAAATTATGCTATACAAAGAGTGTTATCCATCAATGTAGGGCGCATCATTGAGCATTCCATCATATCTCTCATCACAAGCCGACCAACAATTGGATTGGGACATCCTTCTCTTATCTATGAGTTGTGTAAGTAAGTAGGTGTTCCTACTAGTGTAGGGGGGGAGGTTCAACAACCCTTACTACCAATCACTCACTCAATTCTTTCTACATTCGAAAAGTCAGCTAGTGCAAGTGCTAAAGCTGGTACATTGGCTAATGCCCTGAGCTCTTCTCAATAACAACCTTCCATTCAACCTCCCATTACTAAGCCAACAGTAGTCGATTTATGTGAAGATATCAAGGAATTGAGGGACTACGCTGAGCATAGTGATAAGGAAAGGCTAAGGGAGCAACAACAATAATTCCAATTCTTTGTGGACTACACTAGCCCATTGAATGTCATGTTTCAGAACTACAGTATGTCATAAGGATCAAGCTCTATAGTTTTTCCTACTCCACCAATGTATCCACAAATCTCTCTAGGGAAGTCCTTTGTTTCCTTTCCTTCATTATATATTGAAGACAATGTTGTTTTCAAGTTTGGGAGTATTAGGTATGATATTTTGTATGTGTGTTGGTTTCTCTAGTTTGTGTGTTTTGTTAAGCTTAGTGTATTTGCATGTCTAGTTTGTTGTTCTATGTTGTGTGTTTAGCTAGTCCATGTGTTTTGTTAAATCTTTATGTTTAGTGGTTTATTTGATTATAGTTATGTTTGGTCTTTAAAATCATAATATATATATATATATATTATTTTGTATGTTTTAAGCATTGATCAGGGTTATCATACAAAACCAATGACTTACACATGACATTCGACAATGGCCAAGTTGAAAATGATAGAAATCACTGTTTGCATGCTTGACTTGATTTCTTGTGTAATTTACTATAGGCTCCTTATACACATTGATAACATCAACATAACATTTCTTTTATAGTCTTTGAATACTTAGCATCAGTTTAGGAGACTAAGTATGCATTGTTCAATTTGAATTCTAGAATTCAGCGTAACTATTATTAAGACAAGCACTAGATGAGATAAAAGAAGAACATAATTAAATTAAGTTTGGGGGGATCACATCACTATGAATGAAGAGAAAATAAGTTTTAAGGAATGTGATAGTAATACAACTCAATGATTAGGGGGGATCACATTCAAGAAAAGAAAATAGAATGAGGAATGTGATAGTAGTGGAGCCCACAAAAAGGAAAAATATCAAATGTTTATCTAATGGAGTTTCTCTGGTTTAATTAGTGAGTCCATAGGGTTTGCATTGAATATGTATTACTTAGTTGCATGAATTAATATTAGTATATTAGTATGAAGTGACTAGATTGAAATGGCTATAACTATTGCAAATGTACTTAGAATCTAATGTGGATAGAAAGAGGCTTAAGTTAAAACTGTAGACACGAATGATACCTTGAAATATTCTTCTTAGCCATGTAAATTGTAGTGAGGTTTTTGAACTATGAACCAGATTAATGCATTTTGGGTTCTTTTTGGGAGTTTATTTTTTTCACTTTACTCAAGGATGGGCAAATGAGTAAGTTTGGGCGTATTTAATGAGTAAATTTTATTCACTTATATTTCATATTATTCAGATTGATCTACTATTTATTCTTAAGAATTTGTGAGTTTTTCATCTCATTTTATGGCCTTTATGTAGTTGCTTTGATTAAAAGAAGAATAGTCTAAACTAAGCATAAAAAGAGATGTAGCTCAAGGATGAAGAAGAAGCATAAATGAGCAAGAAATCAAGTTAAAGAAATCTTGGGTTACGACCCCAGATTTGGAGCTGCAGTGCTAAGCTCAATCACTTCAAGATGCACATCCAACAACTTTTGAGGCCGTGGCACCAGATTTGGGGCCGCAGCACCGGCGCCATTTTGGATTTTCTATAGATTTTCTACTTGTCCTACTTTTTGAGGCAATGAGAGAGGGTTTTTCAGGGCATCTTTTGCATTCATTTTTTAGGGTTTTGCTGAGGGTTCTGAGAGGCGAAGCCATGGTGTTTCTTGAGGATAAGGAGAGAGATTTCAAGTAAGTAAGAGAAAGAAGAGATGACGTTCTATATTGTGATGATCTTGATTAAGTAAGTTATTTAGATTTTCATTATAAACTAAATCCCTCTATCTAGGGTAAAGATGTAACCCCATTTGATACTCTTTGTTATGTGTATTGTTGGTTATTAATGACTATATGATCTTATTTCATTTATTATATTTTTTGCAACTATTTGATTCATTTTATTGCTTGATCACCAATATTAGGAGTTGTTGAACACACTATTTTAAATAGCTTGATTTTGATGATGATCATTCTTAACCAAGTATGTTTTGATGATGAGCAAAGACATGAGTGAAACATTAAGGTACTAACAATTTATTCTCAAGCATATTGCAAAAATATTATCCCATACTTAACTTGAGAATAATCTTCATGATAATCAAAGGAAGAAACCAAGTAAATGATCATGAAAAATAAGTATATAAATTACTTATATACTTAAAACAAGAGTCAAAGTTCATCCCTTTGGAGTACAAAGTCACACTTTGGAGTCAGCCAAGATATGCTTCAGAGTCAACAGGAAAGCTTTCGAGTCATCATGGTATGCTTCAAAATCAACAAAAAAGCCTTTAGAGTCATCATGGTATGCTTCCAAGTCAACAAAAAAGCCTTCGGAGTCATCATGTTATGCTTCAGAGTCAACAAAAAAGCCTTCAAAGTCATCATGGTATGCTTCAGAATCAACAGGAAAGCCTTCGGAGTCATTATGACATACTTAAGAATCATCAAGTGTACTTCAGAGTCTTTAAAACACTTTAAGCGTCAGCAAGACATGCATCGGAGTCTTAAAGCATACTTCGGAGTTAATTAGACATACTTTAGAGTTCATCAAACACACATCATAGGTAATCAGACACACTTCGGGGTCATTAAGATACACTTTGGATTAATCAGACATACTTCAGAATCATCAAGATATGCTACAGAGTTAATGAACATACTTTGGAGTTAGTAAACAAATTTTTGAATTGTCAAACCTTACTTCAGAGTCACTCTTTCTAAAGCATCAAAGGTTTGGAGAATCCGAACTCCTATCTTCAAAGAACTATTGTAAGTAAAAAGGACTTTTGCCATTTCAGAGAAACTAAATTTAGTTCTTTGGTGCATCCAAAATCATTTCTCTAACACATTGACTGTTCACTCACCACTTCGGAGGAACTGAAGAAGCTACTTCGAGGCATCCGATACTCATATGAATGTCAAGAGAAGAAAAGTCGGCAATAAAGTGGCAGACCAATACCAAATGTTGCAAAGTCAGAAATAAGACAAAATATGAGTTGAAGAAAATATTTTATGAACATTTGAAAGACCATAAAAGTCAACAATGGAAATATTTCTTAGCGTATAAAAGAGGCATTCAGAAATATAAAAATACTAAAATACCAAAAAATACAAAAAGTTAAAGTTTTGAGCATTCAAAATCTTCCTTCAAAGTTCAACTCCAACAGCAATAACTCTGTCAGAGCATTTAAAGTCTAAACTGCTTCTCAATCAAGGAGTTTGAATTTCTTACTCTTATTGCTTACTTATTCACTTTATGTTATTGAATTTATGTACAAGTCTGCCTAAGTAAGAGGCAATAATTTATACAGTTCTTTTTAGTATTTGATAATACAAACAAAGTGCTTCATGTATATATATTGAAATAAGCAAGTAGGAAACTTGCTGAAAGTATAAAAGTTTGTTGGTGAGCTTTGAAAGCCAACAAGTTGTAAAAGTTTTTGGTTAGCTTGAAAAATGAGTAATTTGGTTGGTGAGCTTGTAGGAAAACCAATGTGTATTTGATCAGGTTGATCACGGTGTTAGTGGAACTTGAGATCAGTAGAGGAAACTGACTCAGAGAAGTGGAGTATGAACCTAGGAAGGGCTAAACCACCATAAAAATTTTGAGCTGTGTGTTGTGCAATTTGCTCTATTTGTTTATTCAACACTTGATCTTTTGTTTTGGCAAAAAGTTTTAAAAGCTCAATTCACCCCCCCCCCCCTTCTTAAGCTATCATTGTGTAAGGGGCCAACAAGTGATGTCAGAGCAAGCTTCAATAGCCGAATTTTGATTACCAATATATTAATTTGTGAAGATATTAAAATGGCTAGTATGTTTCATAATACATCTGCTAAAGGACAATCCACTTCTAGATGCCCTTTATTTGATGGAACCAATTATTGTTATTGAAAAATGAGAATACAAAATTTCTTAACTACCAAAGATTACCTATTGTGACTTGTAGTAAAAAATGGAAAGAATATCACTAACACTGAAGACAAATACACTCCAGAAGATATTCAAGCAGTAGAACGTGATGCTAAGGCAAAGAACTGCCTCTACTATTCATTAACTTCTTCTGAGTTTGAAAATATTTCTACCTATAATTCATCTAAGGAAATCTAGGATAAACTTAAGGTAGCACATGAAGGTACAAATCAAGTGAAAGAAACTAAAATAAATCTTCTTGTGTAGGAATATGAAGCCTTCTCTATGAAGGAATTTGAAAACATTTTTGAAATGTTTGGAAAATTTTAGAAAATTGTCAATAGCTTGAATAACTTAGGAGAAAAATATGAAGAACCCAAGCTAGTAAAGAAAATCTTGAGATCTTGATGCCTAAAGTAATTGCTATATAGGAAGCAAAAGATCTAACAAAGGTGATAGGAGAAGAACTCATGGCATCACTCATGACCCATAAAGTCCTAATAAAATAAAAAACACTAGATGAAGTCAAAGGCAAGAAAACAATAGCTTTACAAGCAGAATCAGAAAATGAAGAATCTTCAGATGAAGCCTCAACCAATGAAGATGATGAGGATATGGTAATGATAACTAGAGATTTATAAACATGCTTAAGAAGAAAAGATTTGGAAACAATTCTAAAAACTTCAAAAGTAAAGATAAGAAAAAGAAAATTCTAATCTATTACAATTATAGCAAGCTTGGGCATATGAAATTTGATTGCCCAAACCATATAAAAAGCAAGGAGATAAGAAGAAAAGGTATAACTCTTACTTTGACAAAAAGAATATTTCTAATAATAGAAAATTTGAAAAGAAGAAGAGAGCTATGGCTGCATAGGAAATGCTGAAAAACATGATGCAAGAAAGATTAAGGAAGAAGAAGAAGAAAATGAAGCTCAATTCAACTCCAAAGAAAAAGATCAGTAAGAGCATCATATGGGAATAAGCTTTATGGTCATCCACAATGATAAGGTAAATTCAAAAAATAAAATTTTTTATCCTGAAGAATTACTAGATAAACTATATTTAGATTTCAAAACATTAAAAGCTAAACACAAGGAAACTAAAATAGAAATTAAAACAATAATTAATGAATGCTCTAAATTAAGACAAGAGAATACATTGCTAAAAACTGATCAAAATATAAATATAGAACTTGAGCAAATCAAAGTAAAAAATCATGCTCTTAAAAGAACCTTAACTACTACCTTATTTAAAACTTAAAACAAGGAAATATATATAAAATTAAAGAAAGAAAAATCACAAAACAAAATTAGAACCTAAACAGAATATGATTTGGATTCCTAAAATAGTTACTAAAGTTGTAAATGCAACTATACATCCAAAAAACAGATTAGTGGCGTCTAAAAAATAATGGGTGCCAAAATATTCTGCTACTAACCCACCTGGACCCATTCCTAAATGGGTACTAAAAGTTATAGCTTAATCTTATTACTGTAGGTGTATTTGAGAGGCATAGAGAATAGTAAGTGGTACATTGATAGTAGTTGCTTAAGACACATGATAGGAGAAAGGGAGCTATTCATAGAACTAAAAGCTAAAAATGAGGAACAGTCACCTTTGGGGATAATGGAAAAGGTAGATTGGTTGAAATTAATAAAATTGGCCAACCTCCCTCTATTACAATTTTAAATGTTTTACTAGTAGAAGGATTAAAACATAATCTTTTAAGTGTAAGTCAATTTTGTGATAATTGTTGCAAAGTTGTGTTTGAATCTCATACTTGTTCAATATTAGATAGTTCAAATTCAGTTGTAGTATTTGGAAAAAGGCATGGAAATGTATATTTGGTAGATTTAAATGATATCCAAGTTAAATATATTATTGTAAATGACAATGAACCTATGTTATGGCATAAAAGGCTAGGACATGCCAACAAAAATCCGATTGAAAGATTATATAATAAAGATCTAGTTGTTGGCTTACCAAAACTCAAATTTGATAATAAGTTGTGTGATGCTTGCATGAAAATTAAGCAAGTAAAAGAATCATTCAAGTCAAACAAAGAAGTATACACAACCAAACCCCTTCAGTTGCTACATAAGGATTTAGTTAGATTAGTAAGAACAAGAAGCCTTGGAGGAAAACATTACGCATATGTCATTATAGATAACTTTAGCAGATTTACCTGGGTGATTTTTCTAACATCCAAAGATGAAGTTTTTTCGTTCTTTGAGGTATTTTCCAAACATGTACAGAAAGGCTCTCATATAGTTGGCATAAGGAGTGATCATGGTAGATAGATTCACTGATTTCTTTGAAAATAATGGAATTCTTCAAACTTTCACTGCACTAAGAACACCCCAAAAAAATGGAGTAGCTAAAAGGAAAAATAATTACTTGCAAGAAATGGCAAGGATAATGTTAAATGAATATAACTACCCACAGTATTTTTGGGCTGAAACAATGAACACGGCATGTTAAATTATTAACAAAATCTTTGCTAGATCCATACTCAACAAAACTTCATTTGAATTATTTTATGTCAAGAAACCAAATTTTTCATATTTTATACTTTTAGTTGTGAATGCTTTATTCTTAACAATGGCAAAGAAAAACAAGGCAAATTTGAAGACAAATCTGATGAAGGCATTTTCCTTGGTTATTCTATTGTTAGTAAAGCATTTAGAGTCTACAACCTGAAAAATAAGACTATAGAGGAATCCATTCATGTAAAATTAGATGAAAGTACTAATTCCTCTAGTAGAATAAGTGATTTTTATGATGAGATAAGATAACTAACAACATTAGTGGAGAAAATGAAAATGTAAGATAAAGAAAGAGAACATCTCCACTCAAAAATAAAGATAGATGAAAAAGAAACAGATGATGGACCATCCATCAGTGAGGTAAACAATGAAAGTAGCAATACTTTTTCTAAAGATTGGAGGTTCATGCATGATCTCCCTAAAAGCAGATAATTGGTGATGTATATTATAAAGTCAGAACTAGATCTTAGTATCACCAAATATGTGGCAATTTTCCTTTTATTTCTCAATTAGAACCAACTTGCATAGAATAGGCTTTAGAAGATGAAAACTAGAGTTTAGCCATGTGCAAGAAGAATTAGACCAATTCAAAAGAAATAATGTGTGGACTATTATTCCAAGACCAAATCATCAATCCACCATCGGAACTAAATGGGTCTTTAGGAACAAATTAGATGGATTTAGAATTGTAGTAAGAAATAAAGCAAGATTAGTAGCAAAAGGGTGCTGTCAAGAGGAAGGTATTGATTTTGAAGAATTGTGTGCTCCTATTGCAAGGATTGAAGTCATTAGAATGCTTCTTGCATTTGCATCTTAAATAAAGTTCAAGTTATATCAAATCGATATAAAGAGTGTACTCTTAAATTAATTTATTAAGGAAGACATTTATGTAGAATAACCACTTGGGTTTGAAGATCCTCATAACCCAAATAATGTATTCAAATTTAAGAAAGCTCTCTATGGTTTAAAATAGGCTCCTAGAGCTTGGTATAAAAGGTGAGCAAATTTCTAATTAAGAAAGGTTTTTCAAGAGGTAAAGTTGACACTACTCTCTTCATTAAGCATGCAACGAAAGATATTCTTATAGTTTAAGTTTATATTGATGACATAGTATGTGGTATAACTAATGAAAATCTTTACAAAGAATTTTCCAAGACAATGTAGGGAGAATTTGAAATGAGCTTGATGGGTGAACTCAACTTCTTCTTAGGACTACAAATAAAGTAGATAAAAGAAGAAATTTTCACTCACCAAGTCAAATACACAAAAGAACTGCTAAATAAGTTCAACATTGAAGATGGGAAATGGTATGGAACGCCAATGAGTACATCAATAAAAATAGACAAAGATGAAAAAGGTAAATCTGTTTGCTAGAAACTTTATAGAAGCATGATAGGATCTCTACATATTTAAGTGCTAGTAGACTTCACATAATGTTTAGTATATGCATGTGTCCTAGATGTCAATCAAATCCAAAAGAGTCATATCTTGTTGCTATAAAAAGAATATTTAGATATCTTTTAGATACACCAAGTCTTGGATTATGGTATCCAAGAGGTTTAGATTTTAATTTAATAGGTTACTCAGATGCAGACTTTGATGGATATAAAGAGATAGAAAGAGTACCTCAAGATCATGTCAATTTCTAGGAAGCATGATTATCTCATGGTTCTCTAAGAAACAAACATCAGTTGCATTATCAACTACTAAGGCTAGATATGTAGTAGCAAGTAGTTGTTGTGCTCAGATCTTACGGATGAAACAATAATTAAACGATTTTGGCCTTAAATTTGTTGATATACTTATCAGATGTGACAACACAAGTGCTATAAATCTAACCAAAAATCTAGTTCTACATTCTAGAACTAAGCATATAGAAATCAAACATCATTTTGTTAGGGACCATGTTCAAAATCATGACATTTGATTAGAATTTATCCCAACTAAAAATCAGCTAGCAGATATTTTCACAAAACCACTTCTAGAAGAAAGATTTAACATGATAAGAAGAGAACTAGGCATTCTAGATCCAAATGCGTAAAATGCTTAATTCATCAAACAAATAAGTTATTCTTTTCAATTCTAATCTATGTAAAACTCGAAATGAAATATATTGCATCTTTTCATTCTCCAAGAAGTATTTTAATGCATATTTAATTATCTAACTTGGTAATATACCCAAATAAACATGTATTAGTGGGTAAAAAGAATGATTACACTAAAAACTTAAAATGTAAAACTCCAAAAACTCATCTTATAAAATTTCAGAGTCACTTAAGTCTAATGTTGTACTTTGTAACCTCCAAAGCTCACAAAAATCTCACTTCGGAGCCTCCGAAGCCCAAATAACTGTTTTCAAAGTAATGTATCAGAGTATTCAAAACTCCTATTCTATTCATTGCCTCCGAACAACCTCTTTTGGAGCATCCAAAAACAACACCTATTAGTGTTTTGGAGTAAATCCAAACCCAATGGTAAATTCAGAAAGTGCTCAATCTATTTAAGTGTTCAAAACCTCTTTGAAAACCTAAAATCCTCTTCTCCAACATCTCGATATTTCCCTTTTAAAGAAGACTCTTCATATTCCCTCTCATTTTGAATATCAATCTCAACTCTCTCAATCTCTCTTCTTGTCTTCTATAACATCTCACCCAGACACCCCCATTTCCTTTCAAACCTGAGCTTTTTCTATCAAAATGGTGAGAATCAAAGAAGCAAATAACAAAAGAAAGGAAAGAGATGATTCTCCGCAAAAAAGAGGAACCAAGAAAGTTAGATGAGAAGTTGATACACTTGCGGTAATTTTTCAAAATAGCACCTCTTACTCCAAATTTTTAGAAAGATATGAAGATAAGAGAATAATAAAAGAAAAAATTGTCAATTTTGAAGCCTTTAGAGAAAATGGTTTGCAATTAAAATTATGTGAATGGTTAAGATACCAAGGTTGGAATGAATATGTGAGTTACAGAGATAGTTTATATCTAAGACTTGTGAAAACACTTATCTGTAATCTCAACACAAAGACAGAAAAATCATGGATAGGAGAAATTGAGATCGAACTGTCCATAGAGGGTTTAAGAAATTGTTTTAATCTCTCTAAAGAGAAGAAGAAGATATTATATGGCTTTCTAGAGCAAAATTGTTCTTGGATTTAGCAAAGACAAAAATAGATGAGAAAGAAAATTATCTTCATGCTAGTCACCTAAATGTAGATCTCAAGCTAGCATATCTTATTATAATGAATAATGTCTATCCTAGAAGAGGAGCTACTGGTGATGTGTTTGAAAAGGTTGTTAGAATTATGTGGGCATTGAAGAATAAGAGAAAAATGAATCTAGCCAAATTAATGTTAGACTACGTTCATTTAATCAAGGGCACCACAAGATTTCCCCTACCCTATGGAATGACTCTAACGAAGCCAATGAGGGAAGCAGGAGTAAATTTCTCAAATGAAAATGAAGAACTCCCAAGAAATACAAACACATTAGATAAGAAGACTTTGAAAAGTATGGGTTTTAAGCTAACAACACAAGGTTGGATCATTAAAAAACCCAAAAGAACAACTCAAATAAAGGGATCCAAACCTGATGACAAAACAGAAAGGGGAGAAGTTATAGAACAGGTCATAAAAACAAGGTAAGAACTCTCCTCGCATGTTAAAGAAGAAGGAATAGAAATACAAGAAATCATGAATTCACAAGCAAAACCAAGAAAAGAATTCTCTACCAAGAAGATCAATCTAAAGCTAAGAGGAGAGAAAAAGTTTCAAGAGAAAAACAAAGTACTATCAGAGAAGAAGCATTAGAGAAAATTTTGAGTGAATTTGAGGAAATAAATGTTACTGCAGTAGCAACAACCATTCCATCTCATACTCTCCCCATCACCCATTAGACCCAATCCTTCACAACGACCAACCACACCTACCACTTCATCAATCCCGACCACACAACCCATACCACAGCACCTAGAAGATAGGTTCACAATGATTGAACACTATATGTCTACTCTAGCTATTCAAATGAATAGAATGGATCATAATCTTAGCACTGCCATGTCATCCATGATCCTAAGAGCTGATAAGAATGACCAAAGACTTGACTCCCTATAATATTTAGTAGAGTCACTTAGAGGTCAAGCCTATCATCCCCATTTCTCTCCACCTCCAACCCGTTACTCCTCACTTCCACATCACTTTTCTCCTGTCAGAACCAACTCCCCCATCACAATAATGTCTTCACCCACACACTCCCCTTATCCATCCTCTCCTGTAGGTCCAGAGGTTGCTCAACCTGAGAGTGAACCTACTGAAATTGCATCTTCCTCTCTTCCAACACAACCTCCCACAATTCCAACTTCTAAAGTAAATCCATTTCGGGCAATTGTTAGATCTGACAAATAATTCATAGTCCCAATTCATGGAATCCATTTTCTTCCCCCCAGGGTCAATAATATGGTTGGACTGGACCTGGCTTGATCTCATTTGATCAGGAGAAGTAATCCCTGAATGAATTGTGCACCTTCCACCAAAATGGAATCACCCTCAATTCATCTAGAGTGGAGAAGACCTCCCACCCCTCCAAAAACTCCACCACAAGGTCCTTCACACTCTCCTCCAATAGTTGTTGATAATCCTGATATTCTGCTTTATATATTCAATCCAATCAAGATGACTTTTTCTAAGTTTGAGAATAAATTCAAAATCAATTCTAAAGTTGCTAGAATGTTTCTCTCTTAGTCTATATATCTATCTTCTCAAGAATTTCCATTCTCAGAACTTGAGGATCCTAATATTCTACATAGGATTCAACTTCTCCCATATCCTCCATTGACTCCAAAGGGCCACAAAATCCAAATTCATGATAAAGATTCAATTATTCAAAATTATTTTGAGAAACTTTTTAGATGCTTCCAACATCAAAGCCTCCTAGAAAAGTGTTTCCATCTCTCTTAGGTCCTAATCAATTCTTTATTCTCACTAAGGAAGAATTTTCTTTCTACGATAATGCAAACCTAGAGGCCATTATTAACAATCTGCCTCTCCCATATCCTCAACTTTCAGATCCCTTTATCTAAGATAGGATAAGGCAGATATAATGCAACCTGTTCCTCTACCAAAACCAAAAACTTCACCTTCTACCAAAGCCAACACTAGCAAACCCTCTGCAATTCCCAAACCAAAACCATAGCCCAAACCATCATCTTTTACACCTTCAACCTAGCTATCTTCTTCCAAACTTAAGAAAAAAGCCAAAAATTCCACCTCCAAAGGAACACAAAAGGCTCCTCTACCAAGAATCACCATGTACTACCAAGAGTATATAGCTAGGATGAATGTAAACACAGAAAACCTCTTGAAAGGACTTCCTGCAATCTTTCCTGAGTTGCTAGACCTAGAATTTCGAGAGCGCATTAACTTCATCTATGTTTCAAACTATGGACCCATTTCATACACCCATGAACCCCCAATAGTAATCCCAAGGGATCCCCTTTTTATTCCACCCCCTCCACCAAAAAGACCCAAAACACCCAAGCCATCTCCTACACCATCATCCTCTCAACCCAAGGCCCCTCTTCCACCTCCAAAAGATTTCTTTCCTAAAACCAATGAAAGAAAACCTAAACCATCCCATCGACACTGTTGCCTTCCACATTCTTTTCTCTCTGATGTAATTTTTTTTCTATATGCAAAGAATCTTGGCTTTGAGCATATGTTCTATTTGCAAATTTTTTATTAATGATAAGTTCTATATGTATATATTTTGATCATGATTGGCTATGAATATTCATTTTTATTTCTTTCTACCTTTTTAATTATGACAGAAAGGGGGAGAAAATGTGCTGAACGAAATGAATCTTTTTATGTACCGAATGTATGTATGAAAATATGAAAATTTCTTTTGTATGAAATACAGTTAAAAATTTTGTGCATCCATTTAGGGGGAAGCTGGACTGAATTAATAAATATCTCTTGCAATTAAGTTATTTTAAGTTTATTATTATACAAGTTTTGAAAGGTTTATCACTCAATGTTTTATCATCATCAAAAAGGGGGAGAATATTGAACACGCTATTTTAAATAGCTTGATTTTGATGATTAACATTCTTAACCAAGTATTTTTGCTGATAAGCAAAGACATGAGTGAAACATCAAGGTACTAATAATTTATTATCAAGTATATTGCAGAAATATTATCCCATACTTAACTTGAGAATAATCTTCCTAATGATCAAAGGAAGAAACCAAGTAAATGCTCATGAAAAATAAGTATATAAATTACATATATACTTAAAACAAGAAAGCAGAAATCTTAAAGTCTTAAAGGACACTTCGGAGTCAAAGTTCACCCCTTTGGAGTATGAAGTCACACTTCAGAGTCAGCCAAGACATGCTTCAAAGTAAATAGAAAAGCTTCGAAGTCATCATGGTATGCTTCGGAATCAATAGAAAAGCCTTTAGAGTCATCATTGTATGCTTTAAAGTCAACAAAAAATCCTTCAGAGTCATATAATGCTTTGAAGTCAATAGAAAAGCCTTTGAAGTCATCATAGTATGCTTTAGAATCAACTGGAAAGCCTTTGGAGTCGTCATGATATACTTAAGAATCATCAAGTATACTTTGGAGTCTTCAAAACACTTTCACAGTCAACAAGACATGCTTCAGAGTCTTCAAGCATACTTTGGAGTTAATTAGACATACTTCATAGTTAACCAGACACACTTCAAAGTTAATCAAACATGCTTTGGAGTATGAAGATACGCTTCGGAGTTAACCAAACATGCTTCGGAATCATCAAAATACGCTTCGGAGTCAATGAACATACTTTGGAGTTAGCAAGCAAATTTTGGAATTTTCAAACCTTACTTCAAAGTCTCTCTTTCTAAAGCATCAAAGGTTTGGAGAATCCGAACTCCTGTCTTCAAAGAACTATCGCAAGTAAAAAGGACTTCCATCACTTTGGAGAAACTAAAGTTAGTTCTTCAATGCATCCAAAATCATTTCTCTAATGCATTGACTCTTCACTTGCCACTTCAGAAGAATAGAAGAAGATGCTTTAGAGCATATGATACTCATGTGAACATTAAGAGAAGAAAAGTCAACAACAAAGTGGTAGACCAATACCAAATTGTTGCAAAGTTAGAAATAAGACAAAATATGAGTTAAGGAAAATATTTTGTGAATATTTGAAAGACTACAAAAGTCAGCAATGGAAATATTTCTTAGCATATAAAAGAAGCATTCAGAAATATAAAAATACTAAAATACCAAAAAATACAAAAATTTAAAGTTTTGAGCATTCAAAATCTTCCTTCAAAGTTCAACTCCAACAGCAACAACTCTGTCAGAGCTTTCAAAGTCTA
>JAYJMB010013197.1:4704-18197 GCA_036873735.1 Pouteria campechiana
CATGGTGAGCTTTCATAGAGCTAGGGTGTAGCCCATGATAGAATTCCACTATATACAATGAAAAGTAAAGCTTAATTCCAAGTTAGGTATGCACGATACATGCTGAAACTTGAAGGACAGATTTTGGATAAAATGTCACTGTTAGGTTTATGGTATAAAACTTGAAGTCCTCCAACTTTGGAGCAGTAATGGCACAATGGTTTTAACCTTTTTAACAACTACTAAGACAGCAACAAATATATTGCTTACTTTATTTACCTTTTTAACAACAACCAAGACAGCAGCAAATATATTGCATACTTTATTTACCTTTCTAAAGACTACCAAGACAGCAATAAATATATTGTATACTTTATTTTTTCCCTGAGCCCAGGCCTAGGTCCAAATGGAAGGCTGTTGTTGCTAGACAGTCAAATATAGAGCTTTCCAACCAAAAGTTAAAATGCCAGTTACAAACTACTGGAAGACAGGCCAACATGCAAGCTTAAAAAAACACCTTAGAAAAACCAATAATAATATACAACATCATGTAACATATGCCAGCCATGAAATAGAATATCCTGAATCATGGATTTAAAATCACATATGATGAAAATTTTTGACTAGAACCAACTTCAAGGCCATGAGTAGGTAATGAAAAATAGAGATATTGAAAAGACTAGAACATCATCATCATTATGATCTTTTACAGAATCATACCAAAATAGTAAAATATTGTAAAACCATTTTGTGGATTGATATCAAGGAGCCAGTAATCACAAATGCACTCAGCGCTAACAAACATTAGTGTAGAAATACTTTGCAACATGGGTAACTTACAAAAGTGAACTGTGGGTATCAACCAAACATGAATTCATTAATGAATGAAGAGAAAATGCAAAATGACTGTTAGTTTACTTAATTCACTTTAGGGAGCTTGGAGTACTTAAGAAGTCTTTAGAGACAGTAGAAATAGGTGGATGATGCTGGAGATATGATTGTGGTTCTAAGGATTGGGAGATTAAAATTGAACTGTTTCATTAGCTCAGAAGCTTTTAGAATATTTGTTGTTTGGCTTAACATGGCGTAGGCTTAGAACAAATTTTATTCTGAATTTCAGAAGTAGACTACAAAGACCAAAATCAGCTAAAATAAAGGCCACCATGATGTTGGGCCAAAATAATATCTGCTAAGACAGGGATGGAGAAATATAAAGTATTGCCACATGGAGCTGATAAAATAAAGGTCACAAGGAACAAAGTATTGCCATGATGCCATATGAAGTCCATGACAATGTCAGTTATGTGACGTATGCTAATATGTTATGATCCAATGGGATGGCACTAGCTTGAAGTGTAGTGATGAGATTCTTAATTCCACAATTTAAGAGATTAAATCTGACACGACCAATTGCCTTTGGACCTTTCAACTAATTGGTTGAGTCCCTTTGATGATGCAATAGATTGGGCTGCCTCTACTGAGGTTCTTTCCAATATTCCCCCAACCCTGGCCAGTCTAGATTGCATCTTGCAATTTTATGTCAAGAAATTGCATCTTTAACTGCTTGATAAAATTCCCCTTAGAAAGAGGAAAAGAAAGAAGAAAGAAAAGCAAGGTAGTGGTGAAGTGCACTAAAAGGCAACTCTTAAGAAACATATACAAGAAACAATTGTTGGATTCAATATGACAAAAGAGATGATCCTCCTGATTGAATGTGCTCGCATTCTGGACGCCTAGTCAATCGTGTTAGCACTAAGCACTACCCTCCAGAGGCAAAAATGATTGACAAACATTTCCAAAATGATTTAAGAAATCGGTGACGCAGTTGGACTTTCTGAGCTGTAGGCAACATGGGGGCTTAACAAATGTTACACATAAGTGTGTGTTGGATAGGGAGAAAGAGGGAGGAAAGCTCCCATCCCACTCTCTTTTATTCAATATTTACCAATCTTACTTTTACATAGCCAAACTTATCTTTTTCATCATTATCTTTATTTTTTCACAAAAAACCAATCTCTTTTATGTCTATGCTCTAATTAAAACCTATCTATTTTGTCTTTACCATGTACTTCACTAACAACTTTTTTTATTCTTGGTAACATTATTTCCTCCCAGTTTTTTGCAATGTTAATCTCATCTTTTGCATAAAGGATCAATTTATTTTTGTTTTTATTCACTATTTAATAACTTCGTTTCGCTCTTACTAGCATCATTTATTCCCATTCTAAGAGGTCAAGTTGCATAATACCTATCCAAAAAGGCATTTAAATACATTTCTTAACAATGTGCTGTCAGGCCTCGAGCCTCAGTAAAGGAGTGATGTCTAGGACTACTCAAGTTTTAGCAATTGATCATAATAAGGCACAAGTTTATATTGATGTGTTTAAGTTTAATATGAATTTATAGATTGGATAGGATCAAGAAATACTTTTACAATACATTAACCAAAGAGAACAAAAGCACGGCCCAGATAATAGGATCATACCAATTTTTCAAGGAAAAGAGACTATATTGTGAAAAGATAAGGGAAAGCAAAGAAGGAAGAAAATAGAAGAAATATTTCATGGAGAAAAAAAGAGATGGCTTGAAAATTCTCTCCTGAAAAAAGAGATGGCTTGAAAATTCTCTCCTTCAGATCCTTCTTCTTTTTTAGTTATTCTTATTTTTTTGAAAGGCGAGTGTTATTTTATTTTATTGAAAGGCAAGCATTGCATCATCAAATTTTGAAAGCTTGACCAAGTATGGGAATCTAGGCATGCTCATTCTGCAGTATGTATAGCAGTTATAATTAAAATTAAACATTGCAAAAATGAAGCTTATCAACAAATAAGCAGAGTAATTTGAAAAGTTGCAATAGCATAGCAAGCTAAAACATTCATTGTGGATGTGACAGTGTCACAGCACAATTTTGCATGCTGACTGCTAGGAGTTCCATCTGAAGCTCTTCAAATGAAGAAAGAAATGTGTATTTGTGCAGAGATACTGCTTTCACTTTTAGAACAGAGACTTGTGAAGATAGTATCCTTTCCAAGATGGATTTTTAAATAGTGGGACACCTAATATTCTTCTGTTGTTCATTTGTTACTGTGCTGATATTTTCCATTTCTCAAAGGAAAGCATATCAACAATACCAATTTGAAATAAATGAGAAGTAGTGCCATCAGTTGCATACAGAAAGTCAAGGCAATGAGTTTGTATGGTATTTTAACAATTACAGCAAATGAGCTGAAGGAAATACACATACGGTCTCCACTAGGTGATACATGCCATGTCTCCCCTTGACGGGAGCCAATGCCAGCAAAGAATCTTTCTTCCCACTTGTCTCCCCATTTGGTACCTAATTCTGTCTCAGCCCACTTATCAGTCCTGACGGGAAAAAAGAAAAGAGCAAAGAAATAAGAAGTTGAATGCTGAATATCCATCTATGCTGTTGCAAATTTTTACGCTTATGTTCTAGTATTCTTGTTAAACTAGATATAAAAAAAAAAAAATTGCAGTATGGGAAATGAATAGCAGAATATCAACACAAACATACCTTCCTAGTTTAACACTAGCCCCAGCTGACTTAAGATACTAATAAGACCAAGCTTAACATATATCTTTCTACTTTGGACTTTAAGAAGCAATAGAATTCGAACCATTTCAGGACAGAGCCTCTTCCATCATAGTGCTCTCCCCACTTTTCCCACCATGACTGTTCATTAAGTCTGCCGTACTTGTGAGCCCCTTTCTCTGTTGATCCCTTTGCATCATATTTCTCCCACCTGGAATGTGAAATTAATACAATTGGGATATTGCATTGAGGAACCAAACAAGAAACGAAGATATCAAGTCAGAAGCAGGCTACAGAAAGCTAATAGAAAGATCTTCTCACCATTTCTCATACCATCCAGCATTTTCTGTGCCTGATTTTGCTTGTTTTTGAGCACTTCTCTCTATCCTTGCCAGGTTGCTGCAACCAGAAAGAATGCCATTATAAGAAAATAGACTTCACTGAGGAATAACAAGACCTTTTTTATATTAGTAGCTTCAAAGAAACATTAGTATGTGGATGCTGTATCATTTTCTTAGCCGTGCACTGGTAAAATAATGGGGTAGTGCGCCCCCCCCCCCACCCCCTTCTTCCCAAAATAGACACCAGGAATATACCATTAAGTCTGCAATGTGCATTGATATTTGGAGAAAAAGGATAGCAATTTTGAAATCTTGGTAGAATACTCGAGAATCTCAGAAAGTCAATTTGATTAAGTCAAGATGGGGGGGAATTAGATAGCTCCACTTGGTAGGTGGTCATTGTGAGTTGGGATCAATGTTCGCTTCATCACTAATTGAGGATTTATCGCAGGCCCCTGAAACAGATATTATCACTGTTATCATGGCTAATATTGATTTTATTGCCAAACTTCATCACGCAATAGAAATAAACTTAAAAAGGAAAATGATTAATAAATTTTCCATGAAACTTTAGGATAAATTAAGATAAATTTAAATGTTAATAACAAAAATATTACCTTAAACGCCAATATTTGATGAATAATGGAAATATGTATGAGAAGCATATAGTGGCAAATAGAAGAGGTGCATACAAACTAAGAAAAATTCATCGTATTGGGTACCATATGAGAGTCATGTAGAATACCAATTACCAGCTATCATAGGAATTAGAAAATCTAAGAACATTATACTTTACCACATCGAAACATCTATTCATTCATTCATTTCATTCACTTAATTTATGTCTGTTAAGTTGCATTGAGCTATAAACAAAAGGACCATAGTGTAATATTCTATAAAATGCTTATCGTATAAAGTAACCTTAATAGGCTACCTCTCTGAGTTCTTAGTTCTCTCAAGTCCTCAATTGCCCAACATCTAACTCTTTCCCAGTTATTTTTCTTTATTCTCTAAAATCTTAATATGGTCTCACAGAGCAAGCGATCATGTAGAGAGACTAAAGACAACCATATGAGTGTACAGAATTGTGTGGCCAGGTATGGACACACATGGTCAAGTAGCAAATATGAAAAGTGATGCCATTTGGAAGTCAGTTTCTGCTTGGGGTTTGTATTGTCACTGTTTCAAAGCTTTTTTGGCAATTTAAGGATGTCTTTTATTGCCATTAGGGTTGTTAATTGGGCTGCTTAATGTTTGAATGATGTTAGGTCAGTTGTGTTGTTGTTTATGTACCAAGAGGATTGGTGTTGCTTTGTGGTTGATTGTTTCTCTTATTTATGAAGATTATTTGGTTAATGGTTGATTGTTTCTGCTTGGGGTTTGTATTGTCACTGTTTCAAAGCTTTTTTGGCAATTTAAGGATGTCTTTTATTGCCATTAGGGTTGTTAATTGGGCTGCTTAATGTTTGAATGATGTTAGGTCAGTTGTGTTGTTGTTTATGTACCAAGAGGATTGGTGTTGCTATGTGGTTGATTGTTTCTCTTATTTATGAAGATTATTGGTTAATGGTTCATTTGGTGGTGGAATTACAATATAGCTCAGTTTAATGATGATAAACAAGTTTCCCTTTAATCTGAATCAAGTCAGTATCCAGAATGCAACAATGAAGTTGAATAATAGTAACTATTTGTTGTGGGCTAAGGCTATGTGTGAGATTTTAGGAGACAAATTAAAATAGAAATCATCAGATCCGCTACCACATGATGACAAGAATTTTGAAAAGTGGGAAACTGATGATGATGGCCTAATCGTATGTTCTTAAACATTGCAAAAGAAATATGGCTGGCTGTCAAGGGGATGTATTCTATATCATCTTTTTTCTTAAGCTATAGGTAAAATGTAAACTCTTAAAAATTCCTCTACTAGTCTACCACCACCACCACATCCACTATTGTTCCCACCAATTTCTCAAACTGAGTGACATTTAAAAACATTTGTGTATGCAATTCATCATCTCATGCAGTTCTCAAAGTTTCCTTTCTAGCTATCAACATTTCCCTATCCTTGTTATCTTCATCATCTGTCATTGAGGATACAACACCAACCTCTGACATGCATCTAAAGTTGCCTTTTTGTCCCTCTCATTGCCTTTTTTTTTTCACTTTGATATATTGGAAGTTTCTTTTCATGACCTTCATCATTTTCCTAAGGGCTTATATAAACATGGTAACATTATCCCTTTGATGCACACAGTGTTCTTTGAATCTAGTTATACCCCTTAGATAATTTTCTTTTACAAAATTTGTACTTGATATTTTATCCACTTTACACATTTCTAGTGCTCATGTTGCCATCCATTATCTACATTCTCATCACCAATAACAATTTTATGCCAGCAATTTCACCACTGCAACTACATTTCAACCATTGACAAGAATGCTATTAAACAATATCGATTTGAAACTACATATATGAACAAAATAAACAAACATGCATGCACTTATATCAAATCTAATATATGTTAGCTATAGCGTTTTAACTTTTTCTTAAAATCTGCAAATTAAAAATTTATATGTAAAATTAAACAATAAACAAATATTCTCCTATCCTATCAAATCAATTACAAGTAAACTAATCCTAATAATTAGCAATCATAAGTAAACAAATCTTGATCATTAGCATTATAAATTTGAAGATTTTATAAATCAGAAAATAAAAAATATATTGATAAACAGTTTATATCATAAAAACATATTTCATAAGTAAGCAAAAGTATCATAGATAAATAATGCCTATATTTGCAGGATTTCAAAAACAAAATTCTATTTTTATTTTTTAATATGAAACTAAAAGATTGAATAAAAAATTTTGAAGTACATTTTTAAAAATATCACAGCAAAGAAAGGGTCCTTGTAAATCATCTAACATGTATATAAATTTAAAATATCATATTTAATTTTTTTTTAAATCAAAATAAAACAATAAAAAAGACCCCAATAAATCAATCTTGGATAATTTGTGCTTCTTTTAACAACTCCTAGCTACTCATGCAATTTGAAGTAGATTGAAAATGTAAAACATATCTTTTTCAAGATTAAGAAGATCTTAGATTCAGCTCAGAAAAATTGTGTTTCCATTATTTGAACATTCTAATAGTGTCAAAATGGCTTCACTTCCATCTAATCAACTCAATTTTTCTATGGAAAAGGGAATTCAGGGATTTAAATCTCTAATTTCTTTTTTCCCCAACTTTTAATGAATCCCATCAAAATACCCTAAATGTCTAAATAACCTTATCTTGATTTCTCTAAAACACTTTTGCACAACCAAAGAAGCAGAAAGAGAAAAAGAAGCTTTTCAGGAGAAATAGCTAGATTTTTCCCCCAACAGTTGACAATGGTGCCAAATATACCCTTATCACCTAAAGCCCTTATACAACCAGGTTGATATGGTTGATACAGCCTAGTTTTTCTATCCCACCCCAATTCACCCCCGTATAGGGTATAAGGGAAGGCTGCAATGGATACAACCTGTTTGTGATGTCGTGTCCATTATTTTTGAACCACAATTCAAAACTCATCAAAATTAGCCATAATTATACCTAAATTAAGTTAATTAGAAAATATTAAATCAACCAACTATTTTGAAATAGGTCCATACTTATATCTATTATATTATTCTTATTTATTACTTATCACGAACCTAATGATTAACTTGGGAATTCCTCCTAATCTCAATAAAATTCTAATTACTAAAATGTTAACAATCCAAATTCATCAAAATAGCATTTCCATTCATCAATGCATACCATTTGGGCTGAATCACATAATCTGAGTAGAATTTTTTCAAGAATGAAAAGCAACATCAAATTTATGAAGGATTTTTTCAAAATTTGAAACCTGACGTCAAATCTACAAACAATCGACAAGCAAAGGTAGAATTCATTTCCTGTCATTGAAAACGACTAATTTGTAAATAAATAAACGGGATTTAATTGTTGTTTTTACGTCTATGAACCAATGACATCAGAAAAATTTTGAAATTTCTCCTTCAAATCTCTATTTTTCTTGTGGTGATCTTCTCTATCAAATGTGGCAATGGTTTTTAACAATCAAAGGAAGAGATTGCAAATACCAGAGAAGAAGAGTGATAAAGAAAGGAGGAAATGGGGTTGTTCAAGTGTTTGGGACTTGTACCCCACCCTCACATGAGAAATCGCCAAAAAGTTGCAAAATTATAAATGATACTTCGAGGAAAAAATATTATTAGTGACCATTTCAAGATATTCAATAATATCTCCAATAACAGTGATAAAAAACTTCCCATGTGCAATAATGTATTGGCTAAGACCAAAAAAATGATATTAGAGATATTATTGCCAATATTATTGAAAAAGAAAACCTTGGTTTAGATAGGTAACAGATGATTAGAGACCCCACCCATGGCCTCAAAGCTTTTTATTTTTACTTAATTATTCTCCTCACAGCTACTGCAACATTTGAGGAGCTTCAACAGGTTTGAACATCCAAGCTTAAATATGGGGATTGTAGTTCAACAAGCCCAAAATTAAAGCCAAAAGAACTTCATAAGGGGTTGTTGGCTAGAATTCATGAATATAAATGTTCATGTATCTGCATCACATTCATAATTTTCTGCTGTTGTAACATCAACCTAGCATAAAATAGGCAGAAAGGAAGTAATTTGTGTAGTTAATATTTAAGCTGTTGAATTTTTCCAATGTTCTCATACCAATGAAATACACAAGGCCTTAACAGAAATGATAAAATTAAAATTTTATGTTTGGATCAGACCTCCATTCATCTTGATGAAGAACTTCCTGCCATGTTTCCCACCATGAATCACCTTCAGCATTTTTTCCAGATTTCTCCACACCTATGGAAAATTGAAATGATTTCGATCTAGGAAATGCTCAAGTAACATTGAAAGAAGCATTAATGGATGCATGCCATGCCCACTCAACAACACAGTGAGTAAGTGGGACACGGGGCAGAAATGCATAAGAGAAAATAAATTTTGGAACATGGTCTGCGGTCTGCACTTATGCTGATGCATACATGTTCTTTAAGATCTGTTGTAAGCTTTGTTAAATTTCATTGCCAGTTGAGGAATAGAATATAAACAATTAAATCCATTTCTTGTCAGTGCTAAATGAGAGACAATGTCCTATTTCTTGTAAGGCCTGTTTGGCAGGCAAATGTTGTATTATCGATAATGTTGCCAGGATACAATTGTCGTACAGTTGACTTCAAGCACAATGGCCATCAATATCTAGCAGTAGACAATGGCATTACATGTGCAGTACTATCCAAGCTTTGCATGACCGAATTTTAGAAGTTATATATTAATTAGATCATGGATCTGACATTGTGCTCTTGTATTAGATCAATCCATGTGCAACTTACAGCCTCTTTTATGTTTTTAGTCAGAGATTTTGATGAACCTCACTGCACTACAGCTCTGAATTTGCACAGATGGGTTTGCGGGTGTTAGTGGCTTAGTGCAAAAAGATGAATACAATTGCACTGTGATGTTTAGACAGGCCCTAGCCATAAAACTACCCCATGTGTAACCAAAAATCAAGTGATCCACCATCCACAGTTGAGCTGTATCTTTGGACAATCTAGATTGCCATAAAAGTGATAATCGTATGTGCAGTTCTAATGAAGTTGACCAACATTCTAAATTGCAAAATCAATGCTAATGCAAGTATTGCTTGTGAAGGCTCACCACAACATAAACAATTTTTAAAGGAGCAAAGATGATACAAGAAACCCTTCCACTTATTATGTCAAAATTTGCCAGATATCCAGCTTTTTAAAGGCAACCAATGATTTCAGAATGCACATTAAATCTTGAAATTTGTGACATTGAAATAGTGCACATTAAGTCTTGAAATTTATGTGTTTTGTGAACATGACGTTGATGTTTTGCCCAAGCTGAGATAAGATATCAATGCAAATATTGGTGCAGCATGTCCCATATAGCTTGTAATAACAACAGTTTCATGTTGTAAGCCAACCCAATATCCATTGCCTCTGCATTAAGCAGAGTAATTGGTTTAGTGCTAATATGCCAATATTCTTAGTAGATGAAAGATTTATCTTTCAAGGAAATAAGCTTTAGGTTTTGGTATTCTAAATAAGCCACTTAAGGAGATTAGCTTAGGGGGAAAACCTTTCAATATGCCATGTTGTTGCAACAGAATGTCCTTTTCCAGAAAGTTATGGTGCAAAAATTCAGAGGCAACTTCGGATCTAGAGTTGGATTGAGGGCATACATAAAAGAAGGTGCCATTTTATGTAGAAGAAGTTAGAAACGGCTTTCAATTTTATGTCTAGAGAGGTATATAGTGAACAACCCTCCCAATTTTACAGCTGTAAAGTGGGCAACTACACATGCGCTCACACAATGCCAAGAATGTGGAGAAGAAAGGATAGCATACCTAGCTCTTTGTATCCAGTCCAATCACTTTTCTCCCACCACTGTCAAGGAGATCAAGAAAACTGAAAAGTGTTCACCTTGGATGGTACTTGCAAGTGTTATGAAAGTGAAATTTACAGAAATGGTTTAGCAGCAGCAATAACACACATACAGAAAGAAACTGGTGATAAAATTTATAATCATAAATGAGGTCAATTGGATTATGATATAATCTAAACAGTTTATTCTACATGTGGCATAACCTAAAATGTAGCTTAAGCAATGAATTTAAATTGTCTTCAGAAGCTACACATGCACTGTGTGAAAAGGGACATTTTATAATGGTTTACAAGAAGGCCCATTAAAACTAAAACAAGGATGGAATATAATTTGAAAGAAAATTAAAAAAAAAATCCCCCCTCAGCACTTTAAAAATGTTTTAAATGAAGGCCCCTTAAAATTAAAATAACTATGGAACATAACTAGAAAGAAAATCAAATAAAAAAAATTCCTTCTCAGCTACTTAATATAATTACCAATGCAGAACAAGATGTCTTATACCAAATTAATATAAAACAAGATAGCTCTTATACAACGACAAGGGGAGAATACTTTGGAAGAAAGAGATAAACCCTCTCAACAGGGAAAAGAAGGGAAATTTGGATATTAGAATTAAACAAATGGATGACCTTGAAAAGGATTTGCAAAATGAGAAAGGAAAATTTAGAAGAAAGATAAAAGATTCCCTCAAGCATAGTTGTTAAAGGCGTAGAGCGCACCATGGCGCAAAGGGTTCTTGGGTCCTAGGCACAAGACGCGCCTAAGTGAAGCGAGGCACATATTTATAAAAATAAAATAATAAGATTACTTAAATATTAAATATGATCCTACGGAGGGCACCAACTTTTGTTAAGTCAAGAAAAAAAGAAAAAATCAGAGAAGTTCAAATCCTTATTGAATGTTAAAAGTTTTTTCTTTTAATATATTTTTATAAAAGTTCAATCAGGCACACCAAGTGAACCTCAAGGCGCAAGAGGTGAGCTTGAGTGAGCCTTGAGCCTAGGCGCACACCTAGGCGTGCCTTTAACAACTATGCTCTCAAGGGGAAGCAGACAACAATTTAGGAAAGTAAAATAGAAGAATTTGAGAAGGCTTAGAATAGAAGATATAGAGAAAGCACACTTTTCAATAATTGATCATAAAAAGTATTTCAAATGTCCCCATTTATAAAAACAGATAGATAGAAGAAAACTTTAATGTCTGAATGTATAAACAAAAACATAGACAAAATTATAAAAACAATAATCTAAATCATCCATCAAATTTATTTGCACTTGAATTTTTTATCACTTGATGCTTACATCAAATCCTAAATTAAGCGATTAAATATCTAAAATTTTAAATAAAATTAAGTATGCAAAATTAAATAAAACTTGATTCGTATGCTCTGGTCTCGTTGCTCCAATTGTTTTCTCCATCATTCTCCTCAGTTTATAAAAAAACTCGTCCTTGAATTTTGATAGGACATCAACCACACTTCAACTCTAAAGTGTGCTTTATTTTGCTAAGGTAAGAGTTGATGATGCAATCCAAGACGCCAAATTAATACTTCATATGTTGGACTACACTTCAAGAAATATTGCTTGACTCTTTGCCTTTCTATAATCTTCTTTATGTGCTTCATAGGCTTCCAATGGTTTGACAATGAAGAAAATATATATATATATATATATTCAAGTTCTTAATTTTAGAATCATGCAATTCCTCTTGAAGATTTTCTCTTTCATCTTGAGATTAATTTTATCATCAAGAATGACTTAGTTCGACTCTTTCTTTAGGTCTTCTAAATTTTTAGTTTGAGAAACTTAAATCTTTTACACTATTCAACTCTTAAACGATTTAAAGTTGATCATGAGAAAATTTTTTATCAACTATCAAATCATCTTTTCCTTTTTGTCTTTCAAATGCAAGAGTGGGTAATGGAATATTCTAATTCTATAATGCGATTGTCAGATTAATTTGAGCAAATTGTTTATTCATTCAAGAATTGTAATTGAGTTTGTTAAGCATGTTTAAAAAGAGGCCAATGGCCCCATCCATCAATCTCTTTAAAATAAGGCCATGGAAAAATCAAACATGCAGGATCTTTCTATGCATGTGCGGATGAAAACATTAGAAGTTGTTAACAACATTAATTTTAACATGTTAATGGCCTCATCAATCCACTTGTCCCCCAAAAATCTCAGTGAATGTCCACGAATTGGTAGGTGGGGGGAATGGACTAGTTTAGGCACAGGACAAACATAGGACTAGCATTGAAAGCTATGTCCAGCCCAAACTGAGACAGATAAAATCCAATTTTCATCCATTTATCAAGTGGTTTACACATGCCTGAGTGAATTGGCATTTAAAAAACTGAAACAGTGGCCAGTGCCTGAGGTGTACAATGCTTCTATTTCTTCATCTTCTTCTATTGTTCCCCCTGCTACAGAACGAAATTTAAGGTGAATGGTTGCCAAACCAATGATCATTACTGCAAATTTACGGAATGTAACAAATATATTGAGCTACATGAATATGGGGCCAGATGAATGCCTTATGAGGCTCACCAAGTCAGGCTGAGCAATGCTTATCTGCTCCAAATCTATGCATCATATTTAGTTGTAAAAACATCAAGACACTAAGATGTTTAACTCTGCAGGCAGATGACCTCATCTACCTGCCTAACGATCATATAAAGAAGGAAATATTACTTCAGTACATAAGAAGATAAAAGTGAAAGCTGGCATATTATGGTATAGAAAATACTTACCGTTTCTATCCATTCCGAGGAACCATCATGACATTGACCTCCCATCCTAGTCCAACGGCATCTATACCCATTTTCTCCTAGTTCCTCTCCACTTTCTCGGTACCAAGTACTTCCATCTTCGTTAATGCCGGATTCATTGACCTTTTCATTTAACAAGTTGATACCCCAATCTTTCTCACTAGCAATACCAGTGTCTATGGTGGAGAACCAAAGAAGAAAAAATGTCATATTGCAAGGAAAACAAAATGCTACTATCAATCATCAAACAATTGTGTGTAACAGTGAGAATGAAAATCCGCATGACATGACAATGATGTTGCAGAGGAAATGCACGATTCAGCTCCTAGGTAGTTTTAAGAAAAATTA
>JAYJMB010013197.1:18297-39947 GCA_036873735.1 Pouteria campechiana
TTGCTAACATGACAATGATGTTGCAGAGGAAGTGCACGATTCAGCTCCTAGGTAGTTTTAAGAAAAATTATTGCTAACATGACAATGATGTTGCAGAGGAAGTGCATGATTCAGCTCCTAGGTAGTTTTAAGAAAAATTATTGCTAACATGACAATGATGTTGCAGAGGAAGTGCACGATTCAGCTCCTAGGTAGTTTTAAGAAAAATTATTGCTAAAACTAATCAGTGCTTGCAAAAAAAGATGTACTACTATCACATCATTGTGTCAAATGACTTAAACATACATAATCAAAAATCCATAAATCAGCTCAGGAAAGTAATTAGCAATTTCATAGGCGATAGTGTCAGACCTCTTTTTGGTGGAGTATCTCGAGATTGTGGACCAGAACTTCTTGGAGTACACCGAGGATAGAACTCAACTGGCTTATTAGCGGCACGTGCTCTGCAGAAACCATCAAGCAAAGGAATATTAACAAAATAGGAAGCACCATTTCAAATTTACACTCCAGAAAACAAGCTTCAGCTACAACAATGGAAAACTAATTACCATCCAAAGACAAAAAAGAATGAATCAACAATTTTCTTGCTTTTGCGCATGGTATTCTAAACTATTCAAGCATAAACACATAAATTCAAATGGTTGTATCATGCACCAATAATAGAAAGGACTACAAAAAATTGACTCCATATAAGAATTAAATAGTTCCATGCTGTGGAGTTGGTTTAACCACACCATCTTGCCTAGGCTAGTCATTTACATATTTATGTTAGGTCAGTTCGTCACATTACAATAACATTATCAATGTGAAATATAATTGATTCTTACTCATTTTATTTGGTAATATGAATTCAAAAGCTGACAACAATGTTCGAGTAGACAGCTGAGGATATTTGTGTTGGAAGTTTGCGTTCATAAGGCAACTTCAGTCATTGCATATTGCAATCATCAGGTTATGTGGAGAAGGTAGCGAGCCAGCTGGCTCCCATGCTAATGGAGGGACAACATTAACTACTGTCAGTAACTGTTAGCATCCTAATTGCATCTTTGATCCCCTTACAACTTATGTTTTTCATCATCAACTGTAATGCTAGTATTGTTGACTGATTACAAGTCAGTGGCACTCAGCATGCTTTCAAACTTCATCAACCTAGTCGTCGAAGGCAAATAGCACAGCACTACTGGTGGGCCTTGGAACTCGCATTTTGCAAATCAAAATTTGGATTTCTAAGACCTAACAGGATTAGCTATTTTCCCACTGCAATGCTAATAAGGCAGATGAGTCCCTTCGGAGAATGGGCGTCACATGTTACTATGGCTGCTATTGGTTCCTCCCCTTGACAATCTTTTACTTCTCGACTATGATTTTCATTTCAAGTTTAGAAAGCAGGACAAAGAAAATATACCCACCACAAAATACAAAATCAAGACCTAGAGAAAATGTGCATTATTTTTCAGACCACGAAAGATGACCTTCTCGCTGTAACAAATCCCAAGGAGTACGACGTAAAATCTTGCAGAATTCTAGGCTGATAATATGGCCCGAATAAGGCCGTAAACTTCAACCAATTTTCTGGTAAGTCAATAACTGACAGCCCACAATAAATTTAAAAAAAAAAAAAAGGAAAAGGAGAAAAAAGGGATGGCAAAAAATGATGGCCGGCGTTATTCCAGTAACAGAGTTCCAACAAGCCGCATTCGACTGGTAAATACCATCAATCAAACAGTAAAAAATGTCTAATCTATGTGATTTTTATGGATGTATTCCTTCCAGAGATGATCGCTTCCAGTTTCACCACGCATTGGCCGCTTAGACGATGCCCATTGTGCGGGCCGCATAGTTGGACGGATTACCAAAACACAACTTCGCCATTTCTGCTAACCAAGGAATTCTACTAAAATTTCAAAGAAAACGAACCAAGTATCGAATCGAACATACCGAGGTGAGGCGAATGGCAGCAGAGGCATTGCACGGACCTTGCTCCTCCGCTGGGCCATCTTCTTCGGCTCGAACGGCCATTCCTCGACCTTCTCTACATTCTTGTCCCTCTTAGCCGCCGCAAGCTTCCTGAACTCCATCTCAGAGCAAGAGCATCGGACGCCGTTGGGCGGACGGCCCGATCGATGTCGGCCGCACGTCCGGAAGTCCAGCCGGTGGGGAGTGAGAGGAAAAGGACAGAATCTGCGGACTTTTAAGCTGAGAGGAGAAGGTAAGCCTCTCGAACTAGCATCCATTGCTACCGTATTTTCACGGAAATGCCATTTGAGATTAAAGCAGCATTAAAAACCCTAAATCCCTGCAACTGGAAGAGAGCTAAAATGGGAGGGAGGAGTTGTTGCAAGGAGTCAGTCAATTCTTAAGCTGTTTGCTTGGTGTTCGCAGTGAAAGGGAGGGGAGTAGCAGAGCAGGAGGGCTGTTTGCTTGGTGTTCGGAGCGAAAGGGAGTAGCAGAGCAGGAGGGGCTGATTTGGGCAAGGTTGGGCATCTTTCACGAGGACGAGAGGAAAGAATGCGATCTGATCGGTGTTTAACGGGAAAGATTTGGGGAGGAGATGCGGATGTGGGGCCCCAACATCGGGCGGTGTCTTTGCCGTATCTGCAAAGGAGTCTCGCTCGACACGTGGCGTCACAGTCAGCCGTCAGTTTCGGAGCTGACGTGTCAGTGCGGCCCAAGCTGGAGAGCTAGGCAGTAGAAGCGGAGGTGGAGTAGGATAAAAAGAAAAAAAAAAAAAAAACTTTTAAACTGATTTCGTGTGCCGCACGAGTAAAATTGTAAAGACCCCAGAAACCGACGCCCCTTTTTCGCTCTATTTAATTCCTTTCACCTGAGAAAAGGTCGGATGTGATGTTTACTGACCGATCATTGCAACAACTTAAAAATCATTTTTAACTATGACGCCTGAATGTTGTTGTTGGTTGTTGCTAGATACACAGTAATATGGTTTGTCGCCAGCTGGCGAGATTTGCATGTATTCAGATGATCAAGAGATTCGAAACTCAGGTGGAGAGATAAGGATGAGAGGAGGGAAAAAAAAAATTAACGGGGGAATATGTTAAATATATTTTAAAAGTCATCTAAATCGGATCGACCACTCTAAAAGAAGCTTTCTGTTTTTTTTTTAATGGATGAAATTACTTTAGGACCATTAATAAAATGTATTAGAAAATTTTACATTATTAAAAGTATTATGTACATATTTTTGCAATGATTATATTTTTTTTTAAATAGCCCACCTTAATGCATGATTTAAAAAAATTAATATTAAATAATTAAATCATATTTAAAGTTTGTTTATGATGAAATTAATTAAATCTAATCTAGGCCCTTTGACATTTGGTTATACACCAAGCTTGGCGGCGAAGGTAGAGCCTTGGGATAATGGGTGTAAATTTTATAATTTAAAATTTTATTTAAAAATATTAAATATTTTAATATATTTTTATTGATATTAATTTATTAAGAAATATATCATATACAACACATTATCTTAAAATAAATTTAGTAATAATATAATAATATTTAATTAAATTTTTCATTCCAATCGCTTCAAAGTAAAAATAAGAACTTTACTATTATCCTAGGGTTCATAATAGATAATATAATATTATATATAAAATATGTAAGTTGAAAATTAAAAAGTAAAAATAAAAGATCGATTTTTCATTTTTTTAAATTGAATAATAATGATAATGAGAAAAAATAATAATTTAAAAAACCTTAAATTAAATAATAAGAGAACTAAATAATTAACATAGAATTGGAAGTTTTGCTAATCAAATAATAGAAAATAAAAAATACATTAGGATCATTAAATTAAATAATATAAAATGGACAATATAATAAATATTTAAATATAATATAAAAATAATAAATAATGCTTAAGTATTCTTTTTTCTCTTTTTTTATTCATATTTTTAGTATGTGGTCATGCTTGGAAAATGAAAAAGATAAAAGTGAGGATGAAATAAGAAAAAATGAAAGAATTATAAATATCTATTTTCTTTGACCACTAAGTTTATAACTCACCATTTATAAAAAATATAACTGAAATTATTTTTCATTTTTAATATTTTTTTACCATATAAAATCTTTTAGGCTTTATTTGGATGAAGTTAGCAAAGCACGTATATTAGGTATATTAGTTATACACTTTTTAAGATTGATGCAATATCTCAACTACCATAATAATCTTACTTTTTATATAATTATTTATATTCTTATATATTTTTTCTTATTTTTTATTAAAAAACCCTATATTTCCTACTCTACTTTTCTCACTCAATACCCAAACTAATTCACCCCTTACACACCCCATACAAATCGTGCCTTAAAAATAAATTATTTTTAATAATTTAGATAATTATACATCTTATGACACGAGTTGCTTGTGATTTGAAATAATTTTAACAAACACCCGTAATATGCTACCATCTAGTTTAGAATAAAAAGTTGAGAGTGTGGGAGCTATTCACCGTATAGAAAATTGGATAAGAAATTGGAAGAAGAGAAGAAATCATTTGAAATAATAGAAAATACCAGGAATAGGAAACAAATCTTAAGAGCTCTGATAGTACGGGAGTGACTGTTAGGCTTTTAGATTTTTCAATCAGGTATTTTTTGGAATATATATATATATATGTGTGTATATATAGAGAAGGAGACGCTTAAAAATATTTATTTGAACTTTACAAAAATATTGTAAATACCGAAAATGATGCATTATTTACTCGAGTGAAGTAAGTATATGAGTTATGAAAAAGGATTCGGCATCTTAGTAGGGCTAGTCAAACACGATTCAACCTACCAACTTAATTCAAACGTAACTGAGAAACTCAAATTTGAATCGTTCCATTTTTTTACCTTGGGAAAAGTTACATGTTTCAGCCAAACGCTAAATTACTTAATTTTTTACGTTTGTCCTCTAATCACTATTAAATTTGCCTCAATTTCTAATAGCAGAATGGTAGGGAAAATATTTTATATTTATTTTATTCCCTATTTTATCTTTTATTTTGTGCATCGTTGATATTATATATATATATATATTTCATTATTTAAGTAAATATATATTACGCTGTAACCATTCAAATAAGCCTGTAAGAACATTGTTGCATGATTATTTGGCTTGAATAATATTATATTAAATCTTGCAAGTATGTTATTACTGAGTCATATGATCACTTGAAAAGCTTCTAGAGCCGTGTAACATCAAGATCCTTTTTATTTGTTTTCCCATTTTACTTTACAAAACGTTCACCACCTTTTTACTCGGGGGCTTAATTTTCACGGAGAAATTCGAATATCTATTGTATTTTTTTATGTTATTATCTTATTTACCACTGACATGACTATTTTCAGTCGTTGCTGTCTTGACCTTCTTAGTGTAATAGATTATCATTTTCTCTTTGTCTTTCCTAATCAAGTTCCAAAAATGTTAAATCTACAATAGTTACTCTAATGGGCGAAGAAGGGAATATTTAGACAAAACTTGTATGGATGTGACATATTATCATCGTCAGACGGTGTCATGGCTACGAATTATACCCAGCTAACGAGCAAGACATTCTTCCAGCTAATTAAAACCACCAAATGCTGCCTAGTGGTAAAATAGTAATAATAATAAAAAAAACTCAACATTATGTGAAACGATCAGTACTTCCCAATGCAAGTTCGAGTGTTCTACTAACACTCCTGTGAATAAAAGGTGAATACAATGGAAATCTAAGTAATCTATGGGCCACGTTTTTCAATTAAAAAGAGCGGACGAAAGTTTTTCCTTTTGTATCTATGCCTTCTAAAGACTTTATCCACGTGAATTACAACTCATTCTTCCTTTTATGAGTTGCAAAACTTATCTAACTAATAAAATTTCATATAAAGAACTCACGTAGCAAATAATAGTGTACTTAGTACACTAACTAAATATTCTTTAATTAATACAATATATAATCTTTTGTCAACTCCAATAATCTTATATATAATTTTCTGTCAACACCAATAATCCTACCTTCTACTTATTATTATGCTCCCTTTTAATATATGTATATGTATATATGTTTGCTTTATTTTATTTCACTTAATTTATAATTATTGGCCACTTCATTATTATATAAATTTTTAATTGTTTTAAAATTTTGGTTTTCTTTTTCTCTTAATGGCCCGTACTTTTCATTTTAATTTAAATCTTACGTCTGTTGTAAACCCAGCAACGCTATGCTTATCGCCTCGGAATTAAAAAACAGATCCTTCCGGGGATCACGTGCAAACACGTCACTCACAGGCTTGTCATTCTTCTTTAAAAACAACCATCTTGTTGGATGATGATAATCCTTCTTCGTGATTGCATTTTGAAAAATGATTCCTTTAATCTAGCAACCGACACCTGTTCTGCGTTGCTAATAACTGAATGCCACGTCGTCTCTTCCGCCGACACTGCCAGCTCATTGACACGAGCTTTTTGTATGCTTCTGCAAGATGCTGGCTTTTGTATGGATGGGGTCAAGTCAGGGGCACGTTGTTACCAAGTCCGTTTCGCCCTCATCTTCCCAGTTGCTGTGTAAACAATCTCGATCCCCAACCACCACGATGCGTCACCCTGGTGATGAAGAGGTAGCTTTTGCTGATGGCACGAAGAAAATCGTAACCATGGCCAATTTACCCAATCGAAATTCAATACAATTAATTAATCTTGATGATTAAGTTTATACGGGTAAAAAGCTTCTTTAAATATTAAATATTTTTAATTATATAGTTCACACAAGTTTCCAATCAAGATCATTTTTGAAATAATGATTAAATATATGATGACAAATAAAATTAATAATTTCAATTAAAATATTGTGTTAAACCCAAACAAATGGAGTCGGAGTCGGGTTGTATTGAATCATTTCTTTTAAATAAAATATTCTTTTTTAATAACCTTTATATGGAACAATAATTTTAAAAAGTATTTTTATCCACGATATAAATTTTTTTCTAAGGTAAAGTCCATCATAAGGTTTTCAATCGTAACAAAATTTCAAATCTTGTGGCAGACGTGATGATTACTTGAATTCAATGATAGCATCATCGCAAGCGAAAACGAGGAGCAGAGATTTCTATGCCTAGTCAGCATTGAACTATTTTAATTATTGAGTCGCTGTTATTCACGTTTTCAGTCGCAGCACGGCCAGCAGGAAGTCAGGAACAATTGGCCCGATGATTCGATGAATGAGAAGCGACGCGACCGAAAGCAACTTCTGCAACCGCACCGCTTATCGGCTTCTCCGGAGTGGATTGGTAAAGAGCAAGAACGGCGCGGCGCTTATCAGGCTGACTCGGATCCTCCTCCTCCACATCCCGCGTGGTGGTATCTGACGCGGAAGGAAACCTGCTGACGAGGCAATAGCCAATGACATTCGAAAGAAATGGATAGGAAGAGGACCGGTGGCTGGGGAAGGCTTAGTCGGCTGAGACACGTGGCATTGCTAGTGGCGGAGAAGCGACACGTCACCTAGCTTGATTTTAAAAAGGTCAAGGACGTGGGGCCACGTCCGTGGTCGAGGACACTTCAGTGGCCGGCGTTCGTTTCCCTCGAAATTTTGGATTTTGCAGCCGCGTTGTACTGCATCATCCATCGCATACAACAGAAGTGCCAAGATAGAATTCATTTTCAGAATATCTAAGCCGTCCAATAGGTGGGAGAAGGTGTATGGATTGAATTGGAAGAATATCTGGATGGTCTTCTAGCTTGATGCTCTGGAGTGAAAGAACAAAACAGACGGTCGAAACCACGGCGTTGCGCCAATATCCTTTCGACCGCAGGCGTACTGGGATGGGTGGGCAAAAGATGCGTAATTTGCGGAATGACTAGTCATTTTCGCGTTTGGATAAGATTAGTGTCAGCTTGGTGGACGCTCCACGTCAATGTGCTCTAGTGGCGAATATGCCACGCGGAATGTTTCGAGCCATACAGGCATGTCGGTGTAACTTCTAGAAGAGTAGAGACCATGAAAGATTTTATGGTAATTCAACTGGTTGAAATATTTTAGACGTTAACTTGCAATTATTGAAATAATTAAATTAAACAGTCCCTGCATCAACTATAAATTTTATATGAACCGTGGGAATTATGAATTTTAAATTTATCTTTATTTAACAAGGTAAGCGTACGTAATATGACATGGATCCTTTATAAATTTTAAATTATTTTGATGATAAAATTACACAATTACACTTTTATTCAGAGGAAGTCATATATGTGGTAAATAGTTGATTTTTAGTATCACGTGGAATATTCAAAAAGCTTTTCAACATTTAAGGCGTGTTTGGGTGGTGGTAAGTGGAATGGGAAATGAATCTGAAATCGTGAATGGTGTTAGGATGATGAACGTTTATGTTTGTTGCAGGTTTTATTTTATTGCTTTATACCTTTCCAATGTTAGGTACGCGTCGTAAGGTCATTGGCCTACATATGTGTTATCCATTTTTTAGAATGCGTATTATATTCTCTAGGTTAGAGAGATACACACAGAGAGATAGACACAAAGAGACGTGTAAGAGAAGCATGCTGTTGTTTCTTACAGGAAAGTTGTAATTGCTTTCCTGTATAGAGAATTATTCTTTTCAATAGGTTGCAAAGCCAAATCTCGGTAATTTGGTATATTTTCCATTTGATTGATTAATTAAGTGTGTTCTCAAATTTTCCTAATACCTAACACCCAAAAATATAAAAAATGAAAATTCATGTGTAACCGGCCCTAAACATCTACTCCATGAAATTTAGCTTGGTGAAAACATTTGATTTCAATGATATTTAAGCCGTTCATTTGGAAATTTTACATAGAAGGAATGCGAAAAGCTATTCGTTTAGACGTGATAGCTTGTCCTTCTTGTTAATAGGTTAATGGTATTTTGTCTTTTTTATGAGTAATTCCATCTCGTTTGGAGCTAGTATTTCTAATTTCTTTACTCACTCAATGATTTTAACTAGTGCTTAAGCTAATCTTGATCTATAATTCAGATCAAGTTGTAAGGTTAGAATTTGGGCCTATGGGCTGAGCCCGAGTTGCATCGGTCGACACATTAAGGTCTTGTCCATTTCATTCAAATAAAACTTGAGAGCTAATTACTGAAATTTAAACATCAGGCTTAGAATTAAGGATATCCGGTGTAAAGGCTGAAAATTTTGAAATGGGGATAGGATCGAAGATGAATCCAACCTGATCTGAGTTTCACCAACATTATTCATCCACAAGCTAGAGAGTTCAAAATTCTCTACATGGTTTACAGACACATGTTGTCCATGCCTCTTTGATTGGAGAAATGAAACATTGAATTGCTGAGCTAAAATCCACACCGGATACAGCAGCAACTAATGCTTGTTATGCATAATTCTCAAATAAACAGAGCCTGCACTATTGACACGGGCGGTATTTTTCACTAAGAGCGAACGCCGCCATATACCATCGCTGATAGAACGAGCGCATGCATCTGCGGCTATGAAGTACTGCCATCGCCAGTTCTCTTGTTGAAGAGAAGCACGAAAATGAAACTCCAAAATCCCAGACCAAAGGATATTGCCACCCAAAAGTAGAAGAACACCGGCTTGTCAATGATCCTCGACGCTTTCCCATCTCCCTCATCAGGTTGTGGTGGTGGACTGACCGATGAACAACTTCTCTCGAGCGGCTGTCCATAGAGACCAATATTCCCAATGTAGCTGCTCCTGGGGAATGAATGGAATTGTCCTCCTGTTGGTATGCTGCCAGATAGATTGTTGAATGCTACATTGAGAGTATTAAGGAAACTGATCTGAACCAGCTGTGGATCTATAGGCCCAACGAGCTTGTTATGAGAGAGATCCAAGCTCTCCATGTTCTTCAAGCTTGGAAAAGAAACTGGCAATGGACCAGTCAGAAGGTTTTTACACAAGTTCAGTGTGTTAAGCACCCTCAGGTTGCCAAAGTTGGGGAGGAATGTCACCTGTCAATCTGTTTTCAGACAAATCTAATCCAGTCAACAGAGTAAGCCGGCCGCCCTCGTAGGTGTGTGCTGTGCCTTTGTGGTGAACAGGACAGTGACTCGGATGTTTTGCCACGATTTTACAGCTACAGGAGGAGCAAGCTGAAGTGAGTATTGATAGGTTTCTTGGACTTTGAAGTAATCCTGTTGAGACAAGAGGGTATGCTTCACGAAATGCTGTTTTTGGAGAGGTCGAAGGTGTGGAGATTCTGCATTTGGCACAGCTGAGTTGGAATGGGACCTTCCAAGTGGTTGCTGCCAAATAGAAGTGAGACCATATTGGAAGTGATGGGAGCGGACTTGGTATAGGACCAGATAGGTTGTTCTTTCTAATGTCTAGGAACATCAAAGAGGGTACATTCAACAGGCTAGCAGGGATTGTTCCCGAGAAGTAGTTGGTTGCTGTGGGGGATCAGAACCAGTAGCTCTGTCGCGTTGGAGTCCCTTGGGAAAATCTCCCCTTCCAAGTCATTGCTAGCCAGACTTAGAAATTTCAGTAAGGGGTTGTTTCTGGTTGGAGTTTGAGGCATTTCGCCAGATAAGTTGTTGTAGGCAAGGTCCAGTGTTTCTAACATCATCAACTTGCCCATGGATGCTGGGATTTTCCCTTGCAAATAATTCATGGAAAAATTGATGTAACGGAGATAAGGAAGAAGTGTCCCAATGTTTGGTGGAAGTGGACCATGCACATTATTGTCTGAGATATCAAGTTCCATAAGCATTGATGAATTATCCATGGAAGATTGAGGAAAGGGACCAGTTAACATGGTGCTTCTCAATGATACAGACTTGGGAGATGTAGTATTGGACAACAGCCATGAGGGAATGGTTCCTTCAAGGGAGCTGTAAGCTGACTCGAAGGAAAATAGACTGTTTTGGGTGGTAAGGAATCTAGGGATGTTCTGACCACTGAGATTGCACCCACTCAAGTGCAGAACAGATAGTTGGAATTTTGGCATCCAGTGTGGATGCGTGGTTGGGATCTCCAACTGAGGGTTGTTTGAGAGGTCGATGATCAAAAGCTGAGAGAGATTGGCAAACATGGAGAATGAGATCACTCCGTCAAACTGGTTATCCATAGCAATGAAAGTCTCAATCATCGTCAAATTGCTAAAAATGGATGCTGGAATGGTCCCACTAAATTGATTAGAGTATATCTCCAAATGTTGGAGGGAATACATGTCCTCGAAACACACAGGAATTCTGCCACGGACCAAGTTCTACGTAAGGCTCAAATCATTAAGATTCTTCAGATTGCAAAGCCCTGAAAATTGACACAAAGACGGAACAAAAAACATGGTGTATCAATTTGTTAGCACCAAATGATGTTAAATCCCAAGTGTATTTTCCCATAAAAAATTTAAAGACCGAAGATGATCACCAATTTTCTTTTATTTGGAAGACACTGGACTTAACGTTTTCAATCCACGAAAGACCACAGCCTATGAATTTAACCTTTCAACATACCCCTACTGATGAATCATGATTCCAAAATTATAATTCTATGATTTGATAGCCCAAACCATAACGAACAGAATGATCTTGGGGCCAAAAAACTCGACTTTTTTTCTCATCATGGACCAAATTGGCACTTGCAGTCTCAATTGTATGCAAGGAATCATTAAGGTTGAAACGAAAGCCTTCTCTGGAAACATATTTGGGTCATTGGATCGTGATTTCACAATAAAGGCACTGCATCATTTTATGGAAGAGATTAATCTGAGTGAAAAAAGCCCACTTGTATGAGACCTCCACAACTCAACTGTTTTCACTACTACATTTGGCAATGAGTAAAAGTGGTGGAAAAGATTTCCACCATTTCCCACTCCTTTACTTTTAGTGTAATTTGACATATTAATACCTAACAACCTTATTTTCTTCATTAATACTTACATTTCTAATCATGATTTTCTATCTTTGCATACAAAAAGCCTACATATTTTTATCTTTATTCACTACAAGTTTTTTCATTACCTCCATTACATCACATCATTTCCTCTTTTTTTCCTCCATTTTACCATATTCATTTTTTTCCTACCTCGTTTCCTCATTCCCAAGTGCAAAAATTAAATCATATTTTAATGTGATGGTCTACAAAAAAAAGAATCATACCAGTCAGAGACGTGGAATTTCTCAGGTCATTCTGTGCTAATGACAGAAAAGTGAGGGATGTGAGGTTTGATATCCAAGGAACAATCTCTTCATCGGTTAAGCGATTTGCATCAATATACAATGTTTGCAGATTTGCTAATCCCTGCAGTCCTGCTACATGTTGGGAAAAGCATAAGGTCTACTAGTGCTGAGAATGTGCTAATCCCTTTAATATTCCCACTGCTAGTCATGCTTGTAAAATGTGGCTCCACAGTTGTAAATTGAAATGGACATTCCCAAAACAAACCAATCTATAAAGAAAGCCAACGAACTAGGAGGAATTAGAAGAAAGACCACAATGTTAGTCCGGCAGAAGGTCCAGCCATTTTCACTCCCTTGAGTTAAGCTCCAGATATTTATGCCTGATATGAACTGAGATTGTACTTCAAAATCAGGGCTACTACAGATTGGTCTCTTTATTTGATTTGTCCTTTTGCCTTGATTTTAAAGTTGTCACTTACAAACTATTGAAAATATCTTTTTATGTCTTAATTTTATAAAAATGGGAATGTCCACATAGACATGCATCTCCGATTGTACAAAAAATTGGAATTCTTACTCACCAGATGAGATTCCAAATTTGGGACCAAGATGATTCTCACTCAAGACCAATTTTTGCGAGGATGAAAGATTGCTCAGACATGGCAGGAGACTTTGATCATCAATGTTGTTATCCCTCAGATCCAACATTGCGATGTTCTTCATTTGGCATAAACCTAGAAGAAAAACCAAGCTATGCTTAAATATCGTGCTTACAATTACAGAAAGGGATATAATATACCATGTGTTTACTCAAAGAAGAAAAATGTATAACAATAGAATTTTCAGATGAAAACACTTTTGAGGTACCTGTTGCCACGCCAAAAGGGCCCTGCAGTCTATTCGAAGCCAAGTTCAATTTTTCTAATGCTGGTAGGCAGCTGAGCAAACATGGTGGGAGATTTTCATCACCGAGACCATTGATGTCAAGATGCAGGACTTGGAGATTTTCCAATCCACACAAACCTTTCAAATAATAAGAAAAGTGTTGGTATTTGTTCCACGGAATAGCAAATTGGTCAAGTTGGATGAAACCCATTTGAGACAATTTGTACTGGGTTGATTCCATTCAGCTTCAGGACAAAGATTCAGTACTTACGAGGTTTCTCAGCTTAACTCACCCAAGCCATCTTTGCTAGGATGAGTTACAACTCAGATTAAGGCCAAACAAGTTGACTGAGTTGTCGTGTGAGACAAACTGTCCTGTTACTGTGCTTATGCATCCGTAGTCAAACTTCTGATTTGATTGAAACCTGAAAAGTAAAAGAGAATCATCGGACATCTGTACTAATCGAGAGAGAGAGAGAGTAGCATCCTTTATTCTCATTAACATGTTGCCCATTCTTAAGTCGATTATCTTGATTATTGGGCTAATTCAAGTTCATGCCGGCTCCATTTATGACTATGAGCGTGCCGCTGTATTCCAGGTCATTGGCCTAATAGCATATCTTTAAATTTTTTGTACCTTCTGAGCTTTGAAGATTGTTCCCGCTTATGTAAAAATTTTCCAGTAGAGAAGTTTCTTAGTAGACATGGAGGGATGGAGTCAGGATTATTGGAACTAATATCCAAGATTTGTAAATTTCGCAACCCACACATACCTGCAAAACATAGAAACCTCAAGCATGGTCATTGATGAGCATTGCTACTGTAGTTCAGGACGCCCCTCTATGTCTGCCTCGGTCAAATCAATCATAAAAATTCTACACAAATTTGGATTCACTAAACAGTTCTAGAATCAAATCTATTTTGCAGTTACTCTTCTCAAAATCTCTAAGCCATCCTGATGGTACAGCTTGGGGAGATTATTCGGCAGCAGTCTATCTGTGGAGAGCTAATCAAGTCAGTTTTGCCATTTCTGCACTAGAGAGAGTCAAGGTCTCAGGAGCTCATTTGAATCAAATCACTCAGTAGGTCAACCAAGCACAAAAGGATCATTCAATATTGACATATCAACCAATCAAAATCTGGTTGTTTTCAGCTACAAGCGTGAAAGCAGATTCTTCCAACTACCACTAACTCCCTTTGCCCAACCATGCACTCCACCTTTGTAAAGAGTTTGAAGTGAGCGTGCAATCATGTGATGCCCATCTACAATTCGAGAGAACATTCTTACCTGAAAAAGACTCGATGCTCTCGTTTAGCCTATTTCCAGAAAGAAACAACTTCTTTAAGCTTTTCATTTGAGCAAACTCTGCAAGTAACACAAGAGGAAAGAAAACATGTGAGAGAGCTGAGATTGGTAAGCTATCAAATCTCTGTCTATCATACTTAAAGCTATGAAATGTCTGCTTCTTGCACAAGGAATTATCAATGGTCAGGATAGCCCATTAAGAGCGAGTCTAGATAAAAACGAAGGGTTGAAAGCTCTTGGAGGATGAGAAAATTACCGTAAGGCATGACCCAACCACCAATCTGATTCCCGCTCAAAACCAACCATTCCAGCGCCTTAAATTGGGTAAACAAGCTAGCGTTGGGAAACCAAGTCCCGAGACCTTCTTCTCTCTTATGGCCCAGATCGATCCAGACAATCCGAGAGGAGTTGGAGGGTGATTGACAAGAAACACCGTCCATTCACAGCAATCCTCTCCTTCCCAAAATCCCAAACGAGTTGCACCGTGCGGATGGCTTAGAGAATGTTTGATTTGCCAGAGAAGCCTTCTCTCTTCATCCAAACAACCTCTGCACCAGCATAAACCACAGACTAATAGCAAAATTATTTCGGTTGTATGGGAAGATTCATACTCAAAGACAGCTTGGTTCCACTCCTTAGCAGCATTTTGAAGAAGCTTACTGAGGCAGGTATGGCTACAGAGGGAATTGTTTATGTTCTGCCATTGTTGGTGGCTTGCAGGTGCTTTGAAATTACTCGGTGATTTTATACATACACTAGGGATGCACCAGCCATTTCTGCATGAATATGAAATCAAATGCATTTTCAAGATCATGGTATTATTTATGTTAATGTTTCGGCATCATTAAAAAATGCGAATAACAAATTTCAACACTAAAGAATGGCTTCTGGTCATTCAAGGCATTTCCCTTTGTTGGTATTTATTTGGAATGGTAGAAAGATCCAAAATAAAAATATAAACAATGTTGGAATGGAACTAATTTCAACGTATATAGCATTCTCAAAACCGAAGGTGGAATCAATTTTGGAATTTGGGATTCCTCACCGAAAGCAAGTAAACGTTACTTAATAGAAAAAGTTTGCTGCTGGATATCCTGATATTTACTAGAAGTTGAATGGTTGACTATGTCAAAGCTCTGGCACTTTGTTGAGATCATGCGTGATGAATCCTTTAATATCATTTTAAAATGTCTAAACCATAGATATTAATTAAATATATGAATCTTTTATTATAATATTATAATATTATATTACTTTAATTTATTTTTTATTTTATTAAAATTATTAAAATTATTATTTTTTATTATTGAACTAAACTGGGTTAGATCAAACGGTGAGACTAGTTCAACTCGTCGGTCCAGTACAATAATGATAACAACGGTTAAAGGGCTTGCACGATTTATATAGTATTGATATGTACAGTCTAATTTATTAAATATATATTTTTCTAAGTTAGTAATTAAAAATTTTATGAACTTACAAACGTATAATATGATGCTTTTGTTACTAACTATACACATGATATTCTATTTATTTGAAATGGGTAATATATGGCGAAATAACGCGCGAAATGCGGAGCTGGACATATCGCGTGGTCCATTTCGAACGTGGACGTGGCAGAACTCGGATCGGATGCTCCTCACCCGCTCCGCTTCTCCCAGTCGTCCAGGCTCCAGTGGCAAAAGGAAAGAGGAGCACAGAATTTCGGGAGTACGCAGTCGAGCGAGGCAATGGCGTTAAGGTGCTCCACCGCCACTCTCCCTCCTCAGCTCGCTGTCTCTTCTCGCCATCTCTCAAATTCTTCCCTCCCCTTCTCCTCCTTGTCCTGGGGCCGAACCTTAGCAGCAGCCCATGACCATTTCCTTTCATCCGCCCTCTTCCGTTCCACTTCCCAAGGTGATCTCTCTCTCTCTCTCTCTCTCTCTCTCTCTCTCTCTCTCTCTCTCTCTCTCTCTCTCTCTAAGCAGAAAGAAAAGAAAGAAGGATGCATTTGAATGGAATTTGAGTGTGAATTTCTGAAAATATTACTTTGTTTCTTTTTTCTAATGGAATTAAGAATCAACGGTGGTTGCAATTTCAATTCTTGTAGCATTTTCCCCTTCCATCTGGGAAGCTTCTAGAGTCTGCGCTACAGTTAACGAGTCGAGTCTCGATGCATAAGAGATGGATGAGATCGAGAACGCTTGATAAATGGGCTCCGCGTGGATGTAATGTTGTTCGAATCTCGGATGCGAGAGGCATGATCATCTTCCATGCATCATTTCAAAGTTGTTTGATCAATGTCAACCCACGTTTTTGAAAGACAGCATGTGCACAGTGACAGAAGTTATGGCACGATTGCTGGAGTTTGGAACAAAAGTTTCCACAATGAGTCTACAGAGAAACTCACTCCCACATTCAAAATTGGTTTCAAACTTGTCCATAATAGCAAGCTCTAACACTAGTTTGGATGACACTAAGAAGCAGAAGCTTTGAGAAAGCGAAAGACTGAGAGTTTGTTTTGATTGTATTCGGAACCGCATAAACAGTTTGGATTGAGCTGATAGAAGAGTTGCATTGATTCATCTTTTAGTTTTCTGGAGATTCATCACCTTCAGCATCGATTAATGACCTAAATTTCACAGACCGAACTAGCCGTTGATGGTTTTTGGTTTGTTCCAACGTGTAGCTTTCAGGCTTTTAGCAATTATAACATAATTGGCTGTTGCGATTGGAAGTTGTTATGGAGGGATTGGCAGTTAAGGTTGAAGTCAGGGTGAACGTTGGTATTGCTTCTTATATAGTGATGCAAGTATGTGTGGGGTTCGACCTTACGTGCTTTTTACTACTTACCATCGAGGCCTAACCAGCAAGTAATGATTGTAAATAAGGCATGTAAACACTGAGCTATTGCAGTTCTGTGATGAACTAATTGCTTCCACTAGCAACGCTGAGGGTGCCACTTTACTAAAATGTTATTGAAATGGTATTTATAAGATATATGTCGGTCAATTCAAGCCTCACCAAAATTGTTTGACAGGAAATTCTCTGATCTGTTCCCCTACTGTGTGAGCCAGACTGCTAATGAGAGTTGGTAAACTTATGGTTTCATCATAATCAGCCGAAACAATACTTTATGATGTTTGCATCCTGAAGTTGGATTGTATCCAATTTCCTTTTTTATTCCCTCTTTTCTTGGATTTTTTATTTTGACATCACTAGAATGATGTGACTCTCTTTAGTTGGTTCTCAGGCAGACACTTGATACAACCAATCATAAGATGCAATGCTCAGTCAGCAGTAGCAACCAATATGGCCCCGGGAACCCCTGTGCGGCCTACAAGCATACTTGTCGTTGGGGCTACCGGAACTCTTGGCAGGCAGATTGTCAGACGTGCTTTAGATGAAGGTTACGATGTCAGATGCCTTGTGAGGCCAAGACCTGCCCCTGCTGACTTCCTTCGTGATTGGGGTGCCACTGTTGTCAACGTAGGTCTTGCTGTTTCCTTTTTTATTTTTTATTATTAGTTTTTTCTTGTATGCTTGTTTGACATCCCAAATTTAAAGTCATTATTGTACTTGATGTGCGCCATCAAATTTTCTCTGGTGAGTTTATTTTATTTCAGAATCATGTCAAACCTTCGATCTTTTTATTTTGATGCATTTATATCATTAATGGTGTAGATATTAGCAAAAGACTGGTTGTTTACTACTCGTCCTTTGCTCCAGACACTAAGGCTGCAATTCTGCTTCCCACATGAAAAAAATTTCTTCGGGGAAATTTCTAGTTCAATTTTTAGCCCATGGAGTATATAATATAATTCGAAGTAGGCAGGAGCTGATTCTATTATGAGTTGCTTTAGGTTCTTATGGTTATTTCTCACAGTAGAATATAACTTTGGTAGTTCTGTTTTTTAGTTTTCTCTGAGCAGCTTCTTATTGGTCCTTCTATTGTCATGCGAGCCTACTTTTGCGCATACCAACCTAACTATTGTGGCCTTGTTTGCTTTTGTAATTTACATTTATCCTGTTTTTACATGTTGAAGAGAACCATGCAGTTGTAGTTGCCTGCCTTAGCAATTATCACTTTTGCCTTTCTGGTTTAGCATGTCTAGATATATGATAAGCACCTGATATTTGGCAGTTCTGATTTTATCTTTCTTGTGTTTACATATTCAGATTTATGTTAAATATTCACAATGTTTGAGCAGGCTGACCTGAGCAAACCAGAGACGATCCCTGCAACTCTAGTTGGCATTCATACAGTAATAGACTGTGCCACAGGACGACCAGAAGAGCCTATCAGAACGGTATTCACATTATTACATTAGCCACAACATATACAACTACAATTCAGATGCACCTTTAAAATTTGGTTTTCTGTAAATAATATGTTCTATTTTAGGAACTTATTAAGTCACCTGTGATGTTTTGTATGCTTGGAAATCCTGTACTTTATGATATTCAGGGATGGACATTCAATTCTACTGTTCAATTCCTTAGGTCTACATCAATTCAAATTAGTTGCATTTTATTTGGGAAAGGTATTTTTGTAGTGTTCACATGCCTTCATCCATCCAACAACAGTGTCCCAAGATATTGTCATGCATTTTGGAACTAGGTTGTTAATTACATTGTCAACTTTACTCTTGCAAAATGGAATTTATCTCTTTATAGTGACCAAATTACTTAAATGAATGATTATCCCTTCTCAATTTTCTTGACAATCTTATGTTTTCTTATGTTAGAGCTATTCCACACTCCTTTTCAATTAAAACTGGCCATTTCAGCTGTCGAGTGAATAAGGTAGAGTCCGATAACATTTTGAGTTGAATGCTTGGTTGAATGTCTGAATTGAGTCTGAGTTTTAGTAAATTTTAATCAGCAACATGTTATTTTACCCTATCTGTTGGTGCAATTGCTCATCTCAGTAACAAATACATCTCATGTTATTCTTTAGCATGTCTTCTTCGCGTCCCATGAAGAATGGTGCCTTGTGTGCCATCCCCTACTTACTTGGGGTTCATCTATTCCCACCTCAATATGACAAAGATTAGCTTGTTGTAAATTTACTGTCAACTTTAGTTTTGAAATAATCTTTTGTATGTGGGATGTTATTATAAGACAACCTCATCTCTGGTTCTTAATATTTTTGTTTCTGTTAACTCCTTAGAAGGGTTCTGTGCATATATTCTCTTGTACATTTGCTTATACTAACCGAGCTGCATTTGTAGAGAATTTACTATTGTAACCTACATGTGTAGTTTAGGTAGACTGGGAAGGAAAAGTTGCTCTTATCCAGTGTGCAAAGGCGATGGGTATCCAGAAGTATGTATTTTATTCTATCCATAACTGTGATCAACATCCAGAAGTTCCTTTAATGGAGATCAAGCATTGCACTGAGAAGTTTCTTCAAGACTCAGGCCTACCCCACATCATTATTCGACTATGTGGTTTTATGCAGGTCGTTCATCCGACAATATGTCAAATTTTCCCTTTGATATTTTACTGCATTTTTTTATTTCATTTTATTTTTAGTTTAACAAACCATCGGATGGGAGTAATAGATTGCTGCGGCATTACTTTTCGAATGCTTGGATATTATACAGATTAAAAGCATTTGTCATAAATGCCTTTTTCTACAACATTGATCTTTGTCACTTTGAATAAAATGTGCAAATCTCATAATGGCAGGGTATAATTGGGCAGTACGCAGTACCAATTCTAGAAGAGAAGTCTGTCTGGGGAACTGATGCTCCAACTCGAATAGCCTATATGGACACCCAGGTCCTATAGCTTTCTACTCCATCAGATCCTTGTTTAGATAATATATTTTAGATTACATCGAATCTTCACATGCAATTAAAATAGTCACTATGATCTCAGGATATTGCCCGATTGACGTTTATAGCTCTACGGAATGCTAAGATTGATAATAAACTTTTGACTTTTGCTGGACCTCGGGCTTGGACAACCCAAGAGGTAAAGAAGGCCATTTATGTTGTGGGATTTGAAATTTTGCTTCAAGTGGTGTTCATAGCTTTGAGGAGATTATTGAGAAGATGAAAATTACCTTTGGTGCGGCTGATTATGCATTCAGTTCCATTAAAAATTTCCTTTTCTTCCTTTCAGGTTATAACTTTGTGTGAAAGACTTGCAGGACAAGATGCAAATGTAACTACAGTACCAGTTTCAGTCTTGAAACTAACTCGCCAGCTAACTCGATTTTTCCAATGGACAAATGATGTTGCCGATAGATTGGCTTTCTCAGAGGTGAGCTTTCCTTTCATGGTTCATTATTACAATTTACCAATTTTATATCGTATGGCAAGGTAGGAGTAGGACAAAAAGTGGGAAAAAAATCCAGCAATCTAGTTAATGGACCATAGATGCTAACATTCCAATCTCCGTACATTCTTAACTGTGAAAGGCCTTTTCCTCTCTCTATACTTAGCTAATAATGACGGCGGGCTATCTGCAGAGTAATGTATACATTTAAACCAAAGCAAAGTGATTCACCTTTTTTTTTTTTTTTCCATTTAGTCATTGGAATCTAAATTTCTTCTAATTTGTCGACTAAGTTGGCTCTTTCCATTCTCATGTTTATCCTGGCCCCTAAATATGCTGTGCATGTAAGATCAACTCTGTTGTCTTTTTTGCCACAATATCAGAGTGATCCATTCATCAGCTGGAGGACGTCGCATGAATATTTATTTCTCTGTTAGGTTGGCAGAACATGTACATTTCGTGGCCTGTAAATCAGGTGATTCTTAGTGGCCCACTGAGAAAACAAGTAGGCCGCTAACTGCTCATTTAAATGTACCCTTGTGGGGGCAACTTGCAACCAATTTATCATCATTCTCAAATGTTCAGGTGCAAGTGCGGGTCAGGTAATGTCTATCCATTGTTGTTTCCAGGTTCTCTCGAGTAACACAGTTTTCTCAGTCCCCATGGCGGAGACATGTGAACTTCTTGGGGTGGATTCAAAAGATATTATCACGCTGGAGAAATATTTGCAGGACTACTTCACCAACATATTGAAAAAACTGAAAGACATCAAAGCGCAGTCCAAACAAACTGACATTTACTTCTGAAGTTCTCCAACCTTATATATTGTAAATGATGGTTTCTATGAATTGGGAACCTGTAAAGCTTTTGGAAGATCATCTCAAGGATGTTAGTCGTGAGAAGAAACCCATGTAGTTTTTGTATCCTCTTTCGGTTTTTCTTTATTCAGTTTTCTGTCCTCAGCAATCTAGTCCCAGAGAACGTGTTTTTCCTGCTGTTGAATAGTTGTAAGCACAGCATGTGCATATGAAGGAATGTACACTTGCATTTAAAAAAA
>JAYJMB010013208.1:0-46936 GCA_036873735.1 Pouteria campechiana
GCCGTCCGCTCGTCGCCGGCTTGCTGCCAGTGGGTGCTCCGTTCCATGCGTTACATCGTTATGCAGCCAGACAGTGGGTTTTGCACGCTGCCTGGCTAAAAAAATTTTCTTCTCCAATCACATCAAGTTTACCTTTTTCTTTCATTCGCCCATAACTAAGTCCACATTCTTAGTCACACTAACCACTGGTTGTGCCTTAGAGTTCATTGCTTTAACCTTACTATCATCCTCCTCTAAGGATAGACCACAATGTGTAACACAATCAACTGAAATAAAGTTATTGGTCACACCTATATCAACCATGGCGCATACCTTATGTCCGTTGAGCTTAACCATGGCGCATACCATGACAAATACCTTGTGTCCATTGAGCTTAACCAGCACATAGAATAGCCCACTCTTCTTCAGCACATTCACTTGAGTCATCATGTTCACTAGACGTAATGCACCCATCTGGGATACCTCCTCATCCTCCTCAGTAACAATCAAAGCCAACGGCTTCTTTGAAAGACAATCTCTGGCCCTATGAGCACCATTGCAAATGAAACAACTAGAGTTAGGACCTTTGTAATTACTTGGTTGTATCTACTTACCCTGTTGGTCCTCTTTTGCCTTTCTATTATCTTTCAAAGGAGCTTGCTTCCCACTGCAGCCACTTGACCCAGTATTGTAATCCACAAGACTGTCTGTTACCACTACTGTAGATGCGAGGTCTTTCAACCCTTGTCGTTGAAGTTCTGTTTGTGCCCATGACTGTAAACCAGCCATAAAATTGAAGATATTGTCATCCTCAGACATGTTATTCATATTTAGCATCAACGACTGGAATGCCTTCACATACTCATGCATTGAACTCGTGTGCTTGAGCTTTTGTAGCGATTCCTGAGCTAACTATGTCACATTGCAAGGAAGGAACTGTTCTGTCAGATCCTCCATCTGTATAGACGTCATTACCTTTGGTCGAGTTGCATCTTCAACTCGGTTTCTCCACCAAAGTTTTGCATCTCCACATAAAAATATGCAAGCCGTAGTGACTTGTTCGATATTGTGGATATGAGCAGCCTGAAAATACTATTCCATATCCCAAAGGAAGTTTTTCAAATCCTTAGCACTTTTAGACCTACTAAAAAAACTAGGATGAGGTACCTTTTTGTGTGCTTTCTCACCACTTCCTGAGACATGTATGACTATCTTGAGAACTGCTACTTTTGTAAACAAATGCTCCATGAACTTCCAAAGTTTAACCATCTCGGTCTCCCTAAACTTCTCAACTAAGTCTAGCCTTGTGCCTAAAGCCCCCAACTCCGCCTCATGATCCATTGAAGCCTTGGACGTTGACGCTTCTACAACAACAAGCAATGTAGCAACTTATTGTTCAAGTTGTGCTACCATTTCTTTCAATTGTTCCATTGCATAGCCGTGAGTACATGAAGGCATTCTAGTCATTGATGCTGAACATGAAGAACATGTTTGAGGATAACAGGATCTTCAATTTTATGGTTGGTTTACAGTCATGGGCATAAACAAAACTTTGACGGCAAGGGGTGAAAGACCTCACATCTATAGTAGCGGCAATAGACAGTCTTGTGGATTATAATACTGGGTCAAGTGGCTACAGTAGGAAGCAAGCTCCTTTGAAAGATAATGGAAAGGCAAAGGAGGACCAACAGGGCAAGCAGATACAACTAAGTCATTACAAAGGTCCTAACTCTGGTTGTTTCATTTACAATGGTGCTCATAGTGCCAGGGATTGTCCTTGAAAGAAGTTGTTGGCTTCAATCGTTATTGAGGAGGATGAGGAGGTATCCCAGATGGGTGCATTATGTCCGGTGAATGTGATGACTCAAGTGAATGCGCCAAAGAAGAGTGGGCTATTCTATGTGCTGGTTAAGCTCAACGGACACGAGTTATGCGCCATGGTTGATATAGGTGTGACCAATAACTTTATTTCAGTTGATTATGTTGCACATTATGGTCTATCCTTAGAGGAGGATGACAGTAGGGTTAAAGCGGTGAACTCTAAGGCACAATCAGTGGTTAGTGCGGCTAAAGAATGTGGACTTAGTTATGGGCGAATGAAAGGAAAATGTGAACTTGATGTCATTTTCCTTTGCTGACTATGATCTGATTTTGGTACTCGACTAGATGTTAAAGGCTCAAGTCATAATGGCTCCACATCTCGGAGGTATGCTCATAACTTGTAACCCATGCCCTTGTTTTATTCATGGATTTGCTGCCCCAATTAAGAGCAATAGTATTGAGAGGGTCTCTATGCTAATGCTGGTGAATAGCCGAGAGGAAGGAGATGAGTCCTTCATGGCTAACCTCAATAAGGAGGTGACCCTCAAGGAGGGTGCTCTTAGAGATGAGAGGAAGATAATATGTGTGGGTGTTATTAAAATGGTCAGGCAGGATGTGTTGAAGGATGTTGAATCTTCATCACGAGTGTCCAAAATATTTTCTTCAGGAGAACATATTGACTAAGCAGTTGAGTTAGACTATATAACTTAATCTCCCTTCCACAAAGTGTTATCACCATCTGAGCTAATAGAAAATAGAAAGGAGCTCAAAGATAAATTGGATGTGGGTACCATCCAAGGTTTCAAGACACTCAGAGGGATCCCAGTTTGGTTTCAGAGGGAACATGAATGGCTATGTGGTATGTATAGCCTCTACTTTGTGCATGCATTTTACTTTGTGTTGTTTCTTTGTACTAGTGTATGGTTCATTATGTACTTGGGCTTTTGTTTGATTGTATGGGGCAACAAACATTGGGAACACATTATAATACTCAAGTCGGTGCTTGAGGGGTTGAGGGCTTGTATCCTATATGTAATGAGTGTAACATGTACTTTTGCCATGGAGGGGATGTTCCTTTTGTATAACATAGCTATGGGATGGGTGTTTTTGTATTGTCAAAGTGTATTTGATAGGTTTCATGCTGGGAAGGCAATTGAGTCAGAGCTCAAGTTGCAAAGGCATGGTGAGTTGTACATGGATCGAGTGGATCAAACACGAGATGCTGTTCTATTGAGCTGGAAGAAGAATCAAGAGAGGAGTTGGTCCTTAGCTTGTCAAGGTGAAATTGCCAAGGTAGACAGTGGAGATTGAACCAGTGCAAGGTTGGCCAGAGTTCAAGCTGTCTGATGAAATATTTGTGGAGGCATTGTAGGAGTTTTTGGGAGGCACCTTAATGCTATGCAAACAAAAGATGCGAGAATTCTATGGTGAGTTCGAGCATAACTTGAATCCTAGGTCAAAATCAAGTTGGAGCAGTAGCAAGGCCATGCAACGTTATGATGAGTATGGTATGATGCGGAACTTGGGGGGTTCTCCAAGTTGGACTAGTTGAGAGAGTTAGTGGTGCATCATTGGACTTAACCAGTAGGTTAAGTGTGACCAAATAGTTGGTTAAAAATGGTCAAGAGTGTTGATCATTGCTGTGACAAGTTCATGTTGTAGTATACCTATGGTGGTAAATGAATGTTGCTGAGCAAGGAAAGGAGTTCCTTGGGTTCCTATGGTGGAGCATAGTCGGCAACGAAGCAAGCTTGAGAGCAAGCTTGGTGAAGTGGTATGAGCCAGAGCCAAGATACAAAGTACTCCTAGAGAGGTGGTTAGCTATGGAGAGCTAGTTCCTTGTGGCTACGTAAGAGGACAAGGTTCGTGGTACTTGCGATCGATGTGGACATCGAAGACTTTGGGTGGTGGAGGGCTTGTTATACCCCTCAGATGTGGATTGCTTGGCGGACGAGCAATGCAGTTCATTTGCATGATGTAAGTGAAGCGAGACGGTCTTATGTTGGATTGCGGGGCGGATCCAAGGTGAGATCGTGTGATGACTCCTAGGCGGGATCATAAGGTTGATCCAAGGTGGGATCGTGAGACAATTCCAAATGCGGGATTGTGGATGCAAGTTGCATCATGGATGTGGATCACATAGAGCATGCAGACCAAGAGAGATCGAGGTATCGATGCATTGAGGTCCATGCTGGATGGATGCAGCAAGGACGATGCCAACTGAGCTTGGTATGAGCAGCGGACTAGGAAGACACTGATCAGATGGGATAGCTCGAGTGGATGGCTTTTCCGGATTTCTAATTGAGCATGTGATAATGTGGCAGTGATGTGGACCTCTACAATAAGTGTAGCGTACACATGGAGTATATGTGGCAAGGGCTTAGACCAAGTCCTTGGTGGTTGGAGCAATCCCTTGAGAAGGGGAGGACTTAGTCCACCTCTCCCATGGGGAGAGGGAGAGTGGGACATGTGTCTTAGAGGGGACACATAGCATCTTTAGATGTGGGACATGCGTGTGACATGTGTATCTACATGAGGGAATTAGGGACATGTGGCTTAAGGGTGAGCAAACATGTGTCTAGTTAGTTAGGCCTTATATACTATATAAAATCATGGGGCTCACTTGTAAGGAACTAGAACTTGAGTTGTAGGGACAAGTCTCGTGGTGAAGGATCTTGGGCAAGTCTTATACGGTGTACGTTGTAGCATTGTTTCCTTAATGATAAGGTTGGGAATTGGATTCTTGTAAGTTGCTTGTGTTGCTTTGCATCCAGTTCACTCTTTGTTTCTTTTGGGTTGGTTCTTGCATTTGCTATGCTTTATGTTCTAAATTAGGTTGCTAAGGTGTTGGATCCTTAGGCCGACACATGGTCCGGTACTATAAGAAGTCTATACCCTATGACATTTGGTATCAATCATTAAGGAAACAATGCTACAATGTACACCGTACAAGACTTGCCCAAGATCCTTCACCACGAGACTTGTCCCTGCAACTAAAGTTCTAGTCCCTTACAAGTGAGACCCATGGGTTTATATAGTGTACAAGGCTAACTAACTAGACACATGTTAGCTCACCCTCAAGCCACATGTGCCTAATTCCCTCATGTAGAGACACATGTCCCATGTCTAAAGATGCCATGTTTCCCCTCTAAGGAACATGTCCCACTCTCTCTCTCTCTCTCCATAGGAGAAGTCGACTAAGTCTTCCCCTTCTCAAGGCGTTACTCCAACCACCAAGGACTTGGTCTAAGCCCTTGTCACATGTGCTCCACGTGTGCACCACACATGCTGTAGAGGTCCACGTCACTGCTACATCACTGCCACATCATCACATGCCCAATTGGAAACCTAGGAAAGCCGCCCACTCAAGCTATCCCATTTGATCAGCGCCCTCCTTGTCCGCTACTCGTACTAAGCTCAGTTGGCATCGTCCTTGCTATGTTCATACAGCATGGACCTTAATGCATTGATGCCTTGATCCCTCTTGATTTGCGACATGCACTACCAATGTGTCCCGCATGCTCCATGTGATCCGCATCCACGATGCAACTTGCATCCGCGATCCCGCAACTGAAACTCACGATCCCGCCTTTGATCAACCTCGTGATCTTGCCTAAGAGTTGTCGCCTCACAATCCTTCCTAAGAGTCATCACACGATCTCACCTTAGATCCGTGCCGCAATCTAACATAAGACCGTCTTGCTTCACTTGCATCATGCAAATGAACTACATCGCTCGTCTGCCAAGCGATCCACATTTCAAGAGTGTAACAAGCCACCATTGCTTGGTATGGGAAATTGGAGATATCCATTTGTTGACATAACCTTTTATCAGCTAAATAGATAATTATTGACATTATTCTACTTCTTCAAGCTTTTTTATTAGAGGATTTAGTTTGGCAATGGACTAACATGCTTAGAGTGCTTATTCGCCAATGAGATAATATATTGACTTTGATATGTACATGTATTTTAGGGTTGCATAAATTATACTGTAATATAGCTATTGCTGGTAATAGGAGTGATAACCCGCAGTTAATATAACCTCCTGTGTTGTATGAGCAAGGTTTTGCCCAAACAAATGAAAATTCAACTCTTATGTTGCCCATTACTTCTCTTAATGCAGCACCTCAACACTTTATTCCTCTTCTTGCCCATTCACCACTTGGACCTTTTACAAATAATACTGTACCAAGGTTGTCGGGTATGGTATATGCAAAATTGGTTCATATCATGCAAAGTTGAATAATATTAGAACCCTAACCTAATTTAATGCGAAGTTAGTCGTGCATCCTTGGCCTTTTTCTGTTAAATTGGGCCTATGGTTTGATGATCCTTTCCATTGCTCTGATGACCCTCAACATGAATTAAGAATTCTCAAAATATTCTAGATTTGAAGATCTTGCAAAGCATTTGACTGCACGCATACATATAGATAGTTGATGGGAAGAAACTTCAATAAGTCATTTCAATCATTGATGGAAATGTTGAAAAGTTAGGAATGATCTTACATTCTAGGGTATTTTGAGGTGGTTTCTTCCTTTGGTGGTTGCATCAACTTTCAGTTTGGATAATTGAACCATGGGCCATAGATCATATAACATGGGCACCTTGAAAACTGCGTTTGATGTCTTTTGTATCTTGTAATTTGTGGCAAGTCCAACATTATTCACTAAATGCTAATTCTTTTTCTTGCAGGACTCTATAAATTGAATTTTTTTGCAGCAAAAACTATGAAGAGCACAATAACTATTGACTACTGGGCTTTCTTTGCAACTCTTCTGGCCAATGTGATTTGTTGTCCACATTTGCATGCTACAATTGCGATTCTTATTGGACAAACTAGAGAAAATACTAGGACTCTTGCTTTGGATGTTGGTGAGGCCAAACACTACCTATCAGATCTTTAGAAGATCCTTGTAGGCTAGGGAGCAAATGCATATCTTCCAAAGATATGCTCAATCAGTCCATCAAACCTCACAGAAGGCTCTTGTCTTGTCAAATATGTTAATGTTTGAGAGTGTTGTAGATTCATCTAAACTTTTGGCTACCTGTGAGAAGGTCGATCCCGTTAATGAGTGTTATAGTCAAATTTGCCAGAATGCTATATTTGAAGCTACAAGAGAACTTGCTATGAAAGATGGAGGTCTATCAGGCATGAATGATGTTAGTGTCTTGCCTAGCTACTCTTCCATACTTGATCACTGCAAAAGCAATGTCCTTAGATGGCTTGTTAGTAGACTTGATACACTTTCTGCAAAGCAAGTCCTTAGGTGGATTTCTAATTTTAATTTGAATAAAGGTATATTTGAAATCCCTTCTGCTAAAGTTTCTTTGTTATTCTTGAAATTTCTTTCAAATTGCTCATCCATTAGGTAATTAACCCAACATTTGGAACAATTGGTCTTATCCTTTTTCTTGCAGCTTGTCCATTGGTTTTTCTTAACACTAGAAATGTTGCAAAATACTGTCACATGGGGGTCCATAACAAGACAATTTGTTGCCATGCCATGGAGAATTATATAGTTCACTTGTAGAAGCAGAGTTTCATAACCAATTTACAAGCTTTAGATTGTGCTACATTACTAGGTTTGCAGTTGTAGGCAATGAACATTTTTGAGAATTTATATAGCCTATGTCATATAGGCGTCAAGGATTTCTCTCTCCAAGGTGAGTTGTTTTTCTACCTCTCAACATGCAGACTATTTCCTTGTTCCAGTGAAGCCAATCTAGGGAATATTGACCTGCTTACTAGGGATAATAGCTACAAACCTTTGACCTGCTTACTGGAGTTACTAACATTTGATCTCACTTTTATTATTACTTTTTTCTTGGATCACAAGGTAATCCTCAACTTTAATGGCTAATAAGTATCCTATTTACAAAAGTATTATTCGTGTTGTAGAGAGCTGCTCGATATGGTTATTGGTTTTTGGTGCATATTTAATCATACTGCCTGTCAAGTTGATGCTACTATTTATTTTTATGCTTGCTTACTTTCACACTATATTTATAACACACGTTTATTATTTCATGAACAAGAATGCCTAATAATGAGGGGAGCCAAGACACTTGAGTAGCTATATGAAGATGATGGACTCTTAAACTTGAATTGGATACTATTTTCCTTTTGTAACTCATATTGAGAGGCTTCAAATTATTAGTGACCTTCATTATTATGTTCATCCTTATATTTTATTTTGGTAGATGTCGGATAACTGTTTACCATATTTGTTTAATTATCATATGATATGCTTAATTGGTGATTTGCACTTCAGATGATGCATCTTAATTTTTGGTTATTGGTGTTTATCCAATTATTATAACAAGAACAGGTATCATAATTGCATAATTATTATAGTAGGAATAAGTATCATAATTGCATAATTATTACAACAGGAACAGATATCATAATTGCATAATTATTATAGTAGGAATATGTATCATAATTGCGATTATCAAATTTGAAAGGAAGTTACTTAATTATATCGAATGTAGCAAATCAATAACTTGCTACATTTAGGCAAATGCAGCAAGTAGAGCACTTGTTGTAATTAAGCAAATGCAATGAAATGAATAGTTGCTACTTATAGGCAGATACAGTGAAATGGGTAGTTGTTGTATTTAGACAGATGCAGTGAAATAAGAGTTGTTGCATTTAAATAAATGCAACGAGTTGAGAACTTGCTGCATTTAGTTAGATGCAGTGAATGAACAATTGCTACTTATAGGCAGATGCAGTGAAATGAGCAATTGATGCCTTTAGGCAGATGCAGCGAACAATTGGCTACATTTAGACAAATGCAGCGAAATAAATAGTTGCTGCATTTATCCAGATGTAGTAGATTGAAAAATGACTGCATTTGAGTATATGCGACAAGGCAAATGCAACCAACTGACAACAAAATTTTTTGGCTGCATTTGACTTAATGCAGCCAAAATGTTAGCTGCATTGGTCATTTTTGTTATAGTATTCCCTTAGGTATGATACAATCCACTCAACTCATAGCAACTAATCATGCTTCCACTTCAAAAAGGAATAACCCATAATAAGAAAATTAGCAAAGGTCAACCTGCAAATTATACAAAAAAAGCATCATCAAACCATAGCCTTCTAGAAAAACCTATAAGCCGAGTTTTCCATCCTTCCATGCACAAAAGATAACAATATCTCCCCATTATAATAGTTCCATCATTCATATAATTTGCACATATCTCTCTAGCAAAAATATGCGCGCGCGCACACACACATATAAAGAAAGAAATAAAGAGAGAAAGAAAGAAAAAAGAAGAAAAGATAATGTACCTCTCCCTGGTTAACATGCATAGGGTAATGGCGATTATCGTCAAAAGTCACTGCAAAGGGATTGCTTGATAAAGACAGTTGAAATAAAGGTAAAATAGGATAAAGCTTCATTAGTGGGGCCTGTTGTTTGCTAATTTTGGCTCACTTCTTCACTATTCTAAGCAAAGAATTAGAAATATTTTTCCTATTAGATGGAGAGTTAAGCTTGGACTCACTCTCTTCAAAAACAACTCTCTCTTCCCCATCAAGCACCTTGCAAGCCTTCGTTAGCAACCAATCACACATAGTAGCAATAACAGAACCTATTGCCATTTTCCTTGCCCTCCCCATGCTAGAGAATGTAGCTTCTTGCTATTTCTTCTTCCCCAAACTAGCAATAGAAGAACTGAGGGTAATCCATCCTTTTCCTTCATCAACCTTAGCCATCTATGGCCAAAGAACTCTAGAAGATGAAGAATCCTCCCCAACCAGCTTCATCTTTGCAAAAGTCATCAATGGAGGCTCCCCATTCTAACCAATACTATTCCCAGCACCAATAGTTTGTAGAAACCCACCACCCTGATCTCCATTAGTCACTTAGCTAGTCAGCATTACTGACCATTGAGTTCTAAGAATAGTAACAGGTCTTGCTACCACTTTTTCCTTTTTTTTTCCAAATAGAAAGACAACTTATCACATCCTCTTCCTCAAAGAAGAAATAAGCAAAGCAATAATGGTTTGCCTACCTCTTTCTCATGCATTGCTCACCACTGACTGGAGGGTCTTGGTAGAATCAGAAATTGCTCCATCAAGCATTGTTAAAGGTTCCTTGCTCTAGCCACTATCATCCCTATCTTTGAGCACAACTAGACCAACATAAGACCGAGGTTTTCTTTTGCCCTTATGATGGTTGTGTTAAGTCTGAGTTTAATGCTAATTGTTAATCCCACAATAAGATATATGAAAAAGTGCATAGCCAAGCAAGATTGGGGGATTAAGTGGATTGCAATGCAGAAAATGAATAATAGTGTAAGCATATAAGTACACAAGATAATAAACACATAAGGATTATAGTGGTTTGGGTTCCCTTGACATCTATTATACTCTCCAAGGTATCATAACCTTAGATTCCACCAACCATGCGTGAAATCATATCTCCCTTGATTTTCAGATATTACCAAAAACTCTTACATCACTTGGTTTCTCTAAGTTTACTAGGAACTCCTACACTCACACCTGATTTCATGAGCTTAGTAGGAAGCTTCTTCTAACAAATTGCTACTAAAAGGTCAACTCTTCCTCACTAGCAAAGAACTAAAACAAAGATAAAGCATACAATGCAATGTCTCTATATAGGCTAAAGTGTACACAAATTAAGCTCAAATATAAAATATAAATAACAAATTTATAGTATGTCAAACTCCTCTTGAGATGGATTTCATGTAGCTCTAAACTCCTGAAACGTTGCAGTGCCTTGGTGTGAATTCACTTAGAGACTTGATTAGATTTCTTGTGATTGATTTTGTTTATAGTCTTAAAATATTCAAGAATCTCTTTTTCTTCAATGAAACTTCTATTTATAAGTTCAATAGGGGCTTCTAAGCATTTAAAAGAGGACCATTTGAAATCTAGCCATTAAAATTTCACATCAATTTTCAATGGTTATGCTATAGGACGTAAACTCTCCTATGTTGAAAAATTCTATGGACGATCTCAACCCCAAAGTACTCTATTGGTCTTCTCTATCTACACCTCATTAGAATATGGTCTTTATAGAGATCTCTATATACCTTTGTAGATACTCAATAGACCTCTATAGATGTCATGACTTGGAGCACCTAATAGACAATGAATTCTATGGACCTCTATAATCGTGGGCTTTAATATGAAGCTCTCCTCTATTAGTTTGAAGCTTGCGAATGTTGTTCTAGTGGCTTCGATAAACCTCTATAGCCCAACCCATCTCCTCTATCACTCTAAATCTTAGCACAACTTCATTAACTTAAATTCAAGTTATTTATAAGTTTTGTTGTTATTAGAACTGTACGCCTAAACTCAAGAGGTTGGTGATAGCTCTTCAGCTCCCCCTTTTCTTCTGATGAACAATGTCCACCAAGTTAGTCATGCTCGAGCCTCCTTCATCCTCAAGTAAATCCCACTAAGGCTAAAGGAAGAGGCCAATAGGTTTTGCCTTGTAGGAAATCAAGATTAGCTCTAACAAAGGTTGGCCTAAGTTTTGCGCATGCTCGCCATTATTAGAGCAGGATTAAGCTCCTATGCAAACCATGGTGAAAACCTAATGAAGAAGGAAGATTACTAAATGATAACGAAGAAGAGTTAAGAGCTAGGAAAATACCTTCCTAAATAATCTTTTACTTGTGAACTCATTATTGGAAATATTTGGGATAGATGCCTATGAATCCTCCTATTGAATGAAGAAAGAAGAAATAAAGCCTCAATTAAATCTTTCTTCCAAAGATGCACTAAAGCAAGTAATAGGGGAGACATAATATAAGCGAATATTTGGCAAATCCCTCGCTGATATGATTTCTAGGAAAATGAGCATATAATATAATTACAGAGTTAAGTTTAATGAGTTAACTAAAAAGAAGGGGATGAGCTTGTTGAATTAACTTAGATGAAACGACATGAGTCTAAATCATGTCAAAAATATTTGTGAAAAAAAAAGAAAAAGAAGAAGAAAAGAAGGATGTTACAACCCTAATGGCTAGAAAGAAGGCAAGTACACAGGAAGCCAAAACACTTGTGTCAAGTCACCTAAAAGCATTGTTTAGTCCATGTGAAGGTTACAGAAGAATGAATTAATAAAGAAAGCTATTCATGAAGAATAATTTGACAAAAAGTATCAATAGTTTTCAATCATATACAGTAAAGATTGCTCCTAATCAAAAACAAAATGGAGAGTAACAGTTGCTTTACAAAAGCAATATAAGCAAGATTAAATGGTCAAAACTTATCATTTACATGTTAGATCTCTTAAATTATCAAGTTAAAAAGAAATAAAAGAAGGTCAATATGATCAATCAATATCCCCAATCAAATGCTCTTCACCAACCAGAAAGATCAAGCTCTCTTCATTCTATTCAACCTCTTTAGCATCTTTAACCTCTCCCATCTTCCCAATGTCCCAACTGTTAGTATAAATGCATGGTTTTGATGATAAACAAAACTTGATTAAAGATTATGTACTAATGGTTGTTGCCAAGCTTTTAGTATATAGAATCAAGTTGCAGGCCTTATAAAAATATGAGTACAGAAGCAAGGGCATCAAGGCTTGGATGAGTGCAGAAGAAAAGACGAAGTACAGTTATAAACAAAGCTCAAACAAAAAGGATTCAACTAAGTTTCCATTCGTCTGTCGAAGTGAAAATTATATCTAGCAAATATAAAGTAACAGACTTTGTCTATCATAAGTGAGCCAATGATTGTCTATTATAAATAGATAAGGCAAAGAAGTGAAGGTTGTTTGGTAGAGTAGAGGAGTTCATCTAGCTAAGCAATGGTGTTTGTCTGTACATCTAAACACATCTACTATCTACAATAGACAACCCAATAGATGAAGCGGTGAAGAAAAATTCATCTGTGCCTTAACGATTAGTCTATCACTTACATTAGACAATCCATCAGATGAAGCGATGAAAAAAAATCCATCTATGCTTCAACAGTCTATCTATTACTTACAATAGATAACTTAATAGATGAAGTGCTGAAGAAATAAGTCATCTATGCATCTATGGTTTAATAGACAATCCACAAGACAAAGTGCTGGAAAGGATAATTTATCTGCGCTTCTAAGATTTGTCTATTACTTATAATAGACAACCCAATAGGCGATGTGATGAAATGAAACTTCTACGATTCATCTTGTACTTATGATGGAGGAACTTTGTTTATTGAACAACTAGACAAATACTTCGTTTGTAAAGATGAGTAACAGGCAAACTAAAATTTTATTTTTATTTAGCATTAATGATGCCCTTTCTATATTAATGAAATAATTAGCCATTGTAGAAACACCTTGACCAGTTCTTATAAAGAATCTGGAAATCATTTTCTCAAAGGTTAGTGCTGAAGGCATTTTAGAAGGCAAAGATTAAGTAGAAGTTAGAAAATTCAATTGTGCTAATCAAAATATTCTTCTGTCATTAATGGAGTTCACCTACCACCAATGGCTGAAATTCAAAATAACTATAAATGAAGCATCGTTGGAGCAGGAGAAATCAAATAAAGTATTAACAAAAATATTCAAAAATTCTCTTGAGAGCATTTACTAATCTGAGCTAAACCTTCTGCAATCCTTCAAGAGTCAAGAGCCTTGCATTCAAACTTTACTCAAATTTCTTTGAAGGCTCCCAACCACCTTTCAAGAAGATCATTTACTTCTGCATTTAAGTTTCAGAAACCTTACCCTGTGCTTATTGAAAAATACCTGTGCTTTAACTTTTAATATTCTCTCTTTGTAAATTCCTTAAGCTAGTGATTGAGACTAGATTCAAGAAGAGCTATGACTGTTTAAGTGTAGACAAGAGCTATTTATTTACTCCCTTTAGAGCTAGAATCTAGAAGAGTGTTGAAAGCACTATATTTATGCCCCTTAGAGATGAAATCTAGAAGAGTGCTGACAGTACTATTGTATTTTTGCTATAAGGAATAGTGAAACACAAGATACCAAGAGGAAAGTGTTCTTAAAAGAGTGGAGTAGAGTATTTACTCGAACCACTATAAAAATTTTTGTATCTTATTTACTTGTGCATTAGTTAATTGAGTGATTAATTGCTAAAAGGACTATTAATCCTAAAAGGGTTGAGTAATTTTTTTAAGTACGCAATTCACCACTCACCTCTTGGATTTTTGCTTAATCTTCGGGACCAATACTAGCTTCTTTAGCCTGAGTGAGCAATTTTTTGTCAACTACCTCAAAGTTTCGGTGATCAAAAAGTGACCAGAGGTAAAAGTAATAGCCTACATCATCAATAAGCCAATATCTCCACTTCTGTTGCCTACATTAGCACCAAGCCTTATAAAGTCAAGCACAAAGACATTCATATATCTCTTTGCTTCAACTAGTTAATCAATATTAAGCCTTAACAAAGCCAAGCATAAAGACATTCATATGTCTTTGCTTCAGCTAGTTAATGAGCACCAAACCTTCCAAAGTAAAAAAAAAAGGAAATTCATATGTCTTTACTCCAGCAAGTCAATTATCACAAAGTCTTGCAAAGTCAAACATAAGAACATTCATATTTCTACTTTAGTCACCTGCACTAGAACTATAGCCTACATAAGCACCAAGCCTTGCAAAATCAAGCACAAAGACATCCATATGTCTCTATTTCAACTGGTTAATTAGTACTAAGTCTTACGTACTAAGTCTTACAAAGTCAAGCACAAGGACATTCATATGTCTCTACTCCAATCAATCAATTAACATCGAGCCTTGCAAAGTCAAGCATAAGAATATCCATATCTATACTTTAGTCACTTGCATCAGTACCAAGCCTTACAAAGTCAAGCATAAAGACATCCATATGTCTCTACTTTAGCTAGTCAATCAATAACAAGCCTTGCAAAGTGAAGCATAAGAACATCCATATCTCTACTTTAGCCAGTCAATTGATACCAAGCTTTGCAAAGTCAAGCAAAAGAACATCCATATCTCTAATTTAGTCATTTGCTTTAATACCAAGCCTTGCAAAGTCAATTATAAGAACATCCATATCTCCGTTTCAGTCGCCTACATCAATACCAAACCGTGCAAAGTCAAGTATAAGAACATCCAAATCTCTAGTTCAGTTGTCTACATCAACACCAAGCCTTACAACGTCAAGTTTATGGATATTCATATGTCTCTACTCTAGTCAAACAACACTAAACCTTGCAAAGTCAAGCATAAGAACATTAATATCTCCACTTTAGTCGCTTGCATCAACAAGCCTTGCAAAGTCAGGCATAGAGACATTCATATGTCTCTACTTCAACCAGTTAACAGTACTAAGTCTCAACAAAGTCAAGTACAAGGATATCCATATGTCTCCACTCTAGCTTGTTAATTAGCAAGCCTTGATAAAGTCAAAATCAACCAGATAACACAACCTATAAAGCCACAAAAATATGCAAAGTGTGCATCAGCTCTAGTCAACATGTCACCTTAATAGGGGGCATTGCGATCATCATCTTAGATAGCACTTAATCAACACATTTTAGCCAAGTCAAGCTCAAACCAAGCAGATAAGCCTCTAAAGCTACAAAATATGCATGACATAAATCCTGCACAAGTTCACTTTAGCCAACCAGCCAACAAGTCTTAACAAAGTCAAGCATAAGGATATCTATGTATCCATTCCAATTAGCAAATAAACAAGTCTTGATAATTGAACACAAGCCTAAGTCAGAAAATAAGCCTATAAAGCCACAAAATACATGGGGTATCCATTTAATATTAGTTAGCTTATATATATATGTGCACACATATAAAAGAAGAGAGAGGGAGAGAGATGAAAAATTAGTAAAAATGAGCATGTGTGAAAATCAAAGAAAAATAAAGCATCTACAAAAAAAGAGAGATTGGAAAAAAAGGAAGAGTTTGGCAAGAGAAAAAAAAAGAGAGTATGCATATCTCCACTCTCAAGCCAATTTAGTACAATCATTCCAAGAAAATAATTTATAAGCAGCGAATCTTGCAAAGTTCACAATGAATGACTTACCAAAAGATTCTACTTCACTTTGGAAGAAAGCATTACCATTACCACAAGCTATTGATGAAGTTTTGATAAAATTGAAGGGATTAACCTATAAAGCCACAAAATATGTAAAGCGTAGATAAGACCTCATATCAACCGAACAAATGAAGCTTGCAAAGTGACAAAAAAAAATGCAAGGCATCCATCTAATGACAAAATCATCATCCAACACCTTCCAACAATGAAGAACTATTCTTTCAAAAAATGTTATCTCATCACTCAAATAGCATTGCTTTTATGAAGCCATTATAACAAGTAAAGGTGCAATAAGGCAAAGCCACAAAGTCGACACTACAAAAGGACAAGATTCAACTTCAAAAAAAAAAAAATTGAAAGAAGAGCATCAAAGTAGAAGACCAAGCAAATGTCTACCACTTTGCTATTTACTGACAAAGTCATCTTTGGCAAAGGAGGGAAACTATAGACACCCCTATAGTGACTTATATAAGTGGGTCAAGCCATAAGCACAATCTATAGAAGCAAATTACAAGAAAAAAGAGCACAAACCAGGACCCACTTTCCAGTTAAGTTAAAATCCACAATTGCCACTTAGTAGTTTTAGCTAGCAGCTACAAGGAGCAATAAAGTTGCTAGCATCTCCATATAAAGAAGACATTTCCTCTCTTAGAAAATGAAGTGGGCCTTGAGAGGAAAGAGAAAAACTTGCTGCAATAAGCATTCTAACTTGATTCTCTTCAAACAATGTTTATTTTATCAGCATGATTATATATGATTTTGATAATAATAAAACTTATATTAAAAAAGAAAAAACTTGTATGCTTAAATTCTTGACAATCATATGTATGATTATGAGTTGATAACAATTAATTAACATAAAAACTTAATCATAAATGTTTAATTAAACAAGCATACAGTCTTTATTTTATGGTGGATACACAATAAACAGTAATTAACCTTTACTGTATAAAATTGCTAAATCAATACTATGTAGCATAGTTACTTAAGCTTTCATATTATGTATTTAATGGTAATATATATTATCCTTGCCTTACAAAATGATACAATCACATGAGAATAAAATACATTTTGACATTATTTATGAAAGCTAACAACGTAGCAAGTGCAGAAAACTTTAAGTGCAGGATAATGATCGTCTGCAACAAATTGTCATAACTATCTGCTACATTCCAAAGGAGCTGAACTAATGAAAATCATGGAAGAAGAAGAAGAAGAAGAAAGTAGAAGACAAGCAATAAAGAAAGGTTGTAGTTGTCTAAAAGAAGCTTCTATGAACAAAAGCAATGTGAGACAAACATGGCTTCAAAAGTGAGCTACAATAAGTTTGCTTTGTCTGTCAACCTCAATGAGAAAATATCAATAGACAAATGCAAAATAAGAAGTTAAAGAATAAGCTATGATCAGAGAGCTCAAATTGTGTTCGAGAAATTCAGACCACTTATACTCGATCTGATCAAAGTCTGTCTAATACAAAGTGCAAGGATGAAGAAGTAACTCAACGGCTTGGTAGACAAATGAACAAAGGAAGAAAGAAGAAATTACCACCCAGATAATCATGCAACAAAAGAAGAAAAATTTGTCTGATCAACAAAGTTAGAAGAATAGATTAGTCTGAGGACAGAAAGGCAGTATAAATAAATAAGGGAGTGCAATTTCAGCTGGTCTAAGACAGACGAATCAAGATTGAAGAACTAAGGAAGTTGCAAGAATAAACCCTTTGTGTTACTCGAAATGTGCAAAATAGTTGAAGAACTTTACTTTGTCTGCGAATCAAAAGTTTGTCTGTTATTCACAATAGACAAAACATCAAACTAAGCATTGCACAGTGAGGATAGACAAAGTTGAACAGACAAAGTGCTGCTTGATCAAAATGGGTTTCAACAGACAAAGGAACGATCGTCTAAAACTTACAATAGGCAAATGTGATGTGCAATGTATTCTATCCAAGACAAAGCAGAACAAAATTCATCTATCGTTTACATTAGACGAATGTCGCACTTCATCTATTTGAACAAGTTAAAGTTAGCTTCGTTTGACACCTTCAAAATTCAACAAGGAATAAAAGAAGAAAACCACACTCAATCTATCTGTGCAAGACTGAGTGAACATCGTCTCTCACCTCCAACAGATGACAAAGAACAAAGGAAGCGCATCCTACTTCGTTTGTTCGTATTAAGGAAACTGTTTGTCAATCAATCAGCTCATCTTCGTCAGCACCATACAAAGTTAGTCAATTATCTTTAATAGAGAAAGCATATATACGAAGGATCAATCAATAGACAAATCTTCTAGAAGAATTGAGACAAACAAGGAAGAGTTTGTCTCTCAATCAATTTGACTTCAACTGTGCTATTCAAAGTTCGTCTGCTACTTGCAATAGTCAAATTATTCTTATAAGAGTTCAACTGATAAACAAACCTATGAAGAATTCATATACAACTAATGATAGACAAATGCAGACAGAGAGAGACCGTGACTTGTCAGAGGAAAACTCAATTTATGTGACTAACATACAAATGTCATCTGCACTCGTGCCGTCATTATGCAAACTTATGTCAGTTACCATTCAGTGAATGCATGAAACCCATAAGTTGGAAAGGTGGTACCAACCAAACCATCACTATAGTATTATTGTTACGACCTTTGTTCTTTCTGCCATTGAAGGCATAGACTAATGTAAAGCCACCTTTTCCCTCTAACAGGTCATCCTTCCCTTCCCCTAAAAAGAAAAAAATGCATCCTTTTTTCATGCACTCTATTTTCTTCGAACTTTTTAGTAACAGAATATAGCAAGATACTTCTTTGTGATCTCGCAACTAGTGGCTTTTGTCGCCACTATCACAGACTTCAATAGAATGATAATCCTCAATTATATAGGTGTCAATGTCATTAAAGTTATTGGCACTAAACTCTTAGGGCTTGATAATGGTTTGTGTGGAAATGCTTGGATTTACTTGAAAAATTCATTTCCCAAGACTTCATTTGACATGTACTCTTCGTAATAATTTTATTTTTTCCCATCACTACCTGTACTTTCATTTATTAACCACCTATATATTTTAAATTTATTTACTTTATTGTTAACATCATTTTAGTATTACTGACATAATTTACATTTCATTCCAAATGCATCTAAACAACCCATAACCCTTTAATGTGAAGAAAATATATGGTTATGGTGAAATATATAAGGACTTGATTGGTTGGTGCTAAAGGATTTTACTCACTCTTATATATACTTTAGCCAAATAAAATATCATATATATCACTTGTCAACTCTATCATGTCAAACTCAATCTTATTTTTTTTCATCATTACTAATATATTTTAAAATAAAAATCTGTTGTTAAGAAAACCAATGACATATTTTTGTTTAAAAAAATATGTAATTTTTAGGGTCATGGAAGCTTTGTTTTTCTTTAATTTAAATTTATTACTTGGTTACATCATTTTCAAGCTATAAACATGGCTGTTAAATTTTTATCTTTTACTCCTCATTTACCCATATATATATTGAATTAAATAGAGCCTTAGTTGAATACGATAAAGCATGTTCAATCTAGTGCTTGCCTTTTGAATATTTTGGTGAAAATTTTGCCAAACTTTTATTTTTTCGTCTTAGTGAGATATTTTTGCTAGGGAACACAACAACATTGCATTGTTAAGAGAAATTTTTGAGAAATTAGAGAAAATTTTGAAATTTTTTTCAATTTCTTGAGATATTCTCATTTATTTCAGTGATATTTTCTTGGAGGAAAATCTCATTGACATTCCCTCCTAAAGTCAATAGGGTGCCCTAAATCTCATTTGCACCCCTTTTCCCTCTCTATGAGCAGCCAAAACCCACCCAAATCTTCCTCGAAATCATTTTTGAAACCCCTTTCCATGATTTTGAAACAAAAAAAATAAGATTTGAACCTTCGATTTGAATATCGAAAGTCGATAGGGATGGCTACCGACGCCTAATCTCCTTTTACCCCATCTAAAATTATTTTTTCGCCTTCAGAATCAACAATGGATATTTTAAAATCCATTTTTGAACACATCTTGCTAGATTAGGTGGCCTAAAATCGACGGGAAGAGGAGTAGCATACCTCCCTCTCACCAACAATGTGCTACAGTTGGCATTTTTGTGATTTGAAGGCTTCAAATCGACTTCAAATCCTTCAAAATCTTGAGTGGAGTATTTAAAAATAACATTTGTGGGGATTAGAACTTGATTTAGAGGAGGAAATCAACAGTAACGTGACTATGGGAGGAGGAACACATTTGTAGCAACATTTTGAGGAAGTTTTTTCCATTTTCAATAGCGATTCTTGATTCATTTCCATCTAAGCAGGTTCAATTTCAAACAACCAGTGGTATGAGATGAATTCTAAATTTTTATTTTATTTTATTTTTATATTTTTATATTTTTTTAGAGGAAAATGCATATTTTATGTAGATAATTTGAATTTGTTATGATTTATTATGATTGATTTCTTAGATTTCATTAAGTAAATGGAAATAAGTTTTTATTGGGTATTCTATTTAAATAACTTCTAAAATATATAAAAACTTTAAAAATTATTTTATTTAAATAATATAAATAATGTTTAATAACAATAATAAATATATAAATATGTTATTGAATGTCATATAATTATTTCATAGTTTTTTTTCTTATCTTTATTTACAGGTCCAATATGTCAAGCTCAAGTACAGAAAAAAGCGATAAAACTAAGCCACAAGATATTGCTTGAACTATGGGAAGTCAGTTAAAGGGTATCCAAATGGAGCAAAATGTAAAAACTATAGTCAACAAATGAAATCTAGGGGTATCATAAGATTGAAGGAGCATTTAGTTGGAGGGTACAAGAATATTAGAAATTGCCCTAAGATACCCTCAAATGTTAGGAAATTAATGAAGAGAGTTTTATCCCAAGGAGTGAGCTTTTGGGAGTCAAAAAAGCAATACAAGAAAATATTTCAAAATGATTATATGGATTTTCTGCAATCGTGGATGTTAATGATGATGAGAAAGAGAATGATGCTAATTTAAGAAGAATTATGCATACCTTTAGAGTGGAGCAATGAGAAAGTGAGCAAATGATTAGACTATAGAAGAGCAGACCAATACTCTATGGGTTTGTTAGGGAAGTTGGTGGTAGTAAAGGGTTAATGGTGGTATTGGAAAGGGTGAAATTATGGGCTATTTTGGGCATAGCAAGAGTATGAAAGTGACTGAGCCTAGATTATATGGGCAAGTAGGTGGAATACAAAAGAAAACTAAGTAGGTATTTAATAAGGGAAGGGACAATGTTACCCAACTTGAGAAATTTTTATCCAAGTTTTTCTTCTACAATCCAATTTCAGCTCACGTAGTAGATTTAGTTGTATTTAAAAACTTTGTAGCCGTCACCTAAAAGGAGGGAGAGAATGTAAACCTCCCCATAGGGAAGGAAATATACGAGAAGTATTTAAAGGAAGAGGTAGTGGAAATAAATGATTGGATAAATGGTCAAAATTTTCATTGGGACACTTATGGGGTAACCATCATTTGTAGATGATGGACAAGCCTAATAAGAATGTCCACAATTAATTTTATGACGCATTATAGAGGTGTATCAGTATTTATAAAGTCAGCAGATGCATCGACATATATCAAGGATACCCACTACATTGAGCGGGAGTTAGAAAAAATGAGTGAATGGGTTGGTACAGATTATATGGTACAAATTGTTACTGACAACGGAAGTGCTTACAATAGGGCTAGCAAAGCATTGGAAGAAAGATATTCTCTTTACTGGATACCCTGTGTTGCACATTGTATCATTTGATGTTGGAGGATATTGGTTGTCATCTTATGGTGTAATTAATAATTTAAAGAGCATGCATAGCAATCAAGTTTCTATACAACAATAGCTGGATTCTTTCTATATTTCATAAAACATCTAGGTATGATAAAGAAATTGTTCGTCCTAATAAAATAAGATTTGCTACCAATTCATTACACTGGATAGTTTATACAAGGCTTGTCAAGCTCTCATCATGGGTTTCAACACCAACGAGTAGCGGACTTCAAAATACAGAAGGTTGGGAGAGAGGAAGAAAGCATAAGATATTATCATGATGACTGTATTTTGGGATCATGCGCGATAGGTATTGGGCATACTGAAACCCATCTATCGAGTTTTAAGGATTGTAAACACTAAGACATATCCATCCATGGGTTCCATGTATGAATCCATTCATTTTATGATGCGAGCAATCAAAGAAAATAATTCTAAGGGAGCAAATTGGGTTCTAAATATAATAGAGACTCGTTGGAAGGGCATGTTAAGTCATCCCCTACATGTTGCTCATGGGTATACGCTTTAATAAGTTTTTGTTTCATAGAAAATATATTGATCCTTTTTGTTTACATTAATTAACATAGTTTCTAATTTTTGGTACTTATTATTTAAACCCCAAATATCATGATGAGCGGCATTTGGGTCAAGATGCCTAGCTTAGCACCTCCGTTTTTAAGGTGTTTGAAAAGTTTTTTCATAAAAATCCAAATGTTAGGGATTTTGTTAGTGAGGTAATTGTATACAATGACCTAATACACTTGTATCATTTTTAAAGATTGTTTATTAAGAATTGCATATTAAAACTATTTACTTTCTTCAATGCTATAGTTGATGTTCTTCAAAGATGCGAAGGGGTTATTTGAGATAAATGTAGCAATCTAGTCAAAAAATAGAGTGATGCCATGTAAGTAGAGGATATTAAAATAACAAGATATTATTTACTTTTTATTTTAGAATATTAACAAACCTTAATTTCCTTTCATAGGTGAATGTTGAAATTTCTAATGGGACGAATATCCCAAATTTGAGGTTATTGGCACGTAGAATACTGAGTCAAATAGTATCTTCATCCTCATGTGAACGTAATTGGAGTACGTTATTTTTAATCCACGTGTGTAGAAGAAATAGTTTTGGTTACTAGAGGCTACAGAATTTGGTGTTCTTCCATTACAATATGAGGCTTTGAGAGAGATTGATTCGATCTGATAAGAGCTCTCTTGAAGACCCATTAGATCTAATAACGATAAGGCATTATGCTCCTCTAGAGCAAGACGATGAAAGAGAAGACTTATTATATGAGTGGTTGCAGTCTAATGAATTAGATATTAGAGATGAAGGGCCAAAACCTAGTATTGTTAATTTAGCTCATGAGCAATGAGCTAATGTTCAAAGAGTAGTGGAGGAGGAGAGAACTCCAGTAGAAGACTTTGATCCATTGACAATATCTGGAAGCACTTCTCAATCACAAGATCCTTCAAATCTATCTCAGTTTAGATTATTATCAAGTACAAAGTCTTTTTCAAGCATCCAAAGGCCTCTTAACTCATTCACTGGAGAAGCTGATTTTCAATATGCTACATAGGATGATGATCACAGTGCACGATCGCCTATGAAATCTTATATGAGAAGGTATGGAAGTAAAAAGAAAGTGACCTTCACAAAAAAAGATGACTTGGTGGATAGTATAGCCACCACATCTATTAGTATAGATAGTAGTGAACAAGGGTCTAGTTATGAGTATGCTCCTTATGACTATCATGTTGGGGATTATTCTCAAAAATCTCAACAACCTTACGTCAAAGATTCTGAATATTATCCTTAATAGTCTTATGGCCACATACCATGCAATCTAGATAGTGGAACCGAAGTGTTTTCATCATCTTTTTCTATATGGTACGACTTATATCCGGGTGGTTTCTATAGTCATTGACCGGAGGCAATGGATTCATCTATGATGATGATGAAATTAATGAGCTTACACAAGTTTCTTTTTGGTGATGATGTATGGTGATAACATGTTTCATACTATATGCATATGTTTAACAACTTTTTATTATCTAGATTTCTCATTTAATAGTATTCCACAGTGGATATCTAATTTATCTGCTTCTGCATCATTAGTAGTTTCCTTTATATCATATATATTAACATTTAAAGTGATATTTTTTATTTTAAATGTGAATTTAGATTTATCATGATTTATTATGAAGTTTTCTTGAAAATGTTCTAATTTTTCTATATATTTTTTAAATTTTTTATATTTTAGCCAAATAGTTTGGCTAAATTTTTGATAATTTTTTCAAAATTAATAAAATTTTCTTCTTTTCAGCTTAGCAAAATTTTCCCTTTTAGCGAAATTGTAAGCATTGGTTCAAACATATTAGAGTTGTTAAAAATTATTTAAATTTATTAATTAATTAAGTGAGCCATGCTAAGGTAACCAGTTGGAAGCTCTTGATTTTTTTATGCCAGTGTTGTGCTCAACATAAACCATGCAATAGCTTGAGTTCTTCATTGTCAATCCAAATTGATAAGACTTGTATCAACAGTTAGATCAGATGTTAGTGGACTAGATTTCTTATTTAGTTCATTCGGAGATTTCTTTGAATAATTTTTTATAGGAAAATTTCTTCAAAGTTCCAAGTATTTCTAAATTTTTAATAACTGCATCTCCATTATTTTTCCATTTGAGTTCACACATTAGAGGTTCGTTTAAAAGAGAAAAAGAGTAATAAAAAAATAAATATGGAGAAATGAAAGAAAAGAAGCAAATGTGATATGATGAGAATAATAATTAGAAATCAAATAAATAAAGATGAAATAGATATGCTTTTATATAAAAAGATAGGTATACAAAGATGTAATGAGTAAAGCTAGAGTTATATTATTTTCCTCTTACAAAATGTTGAGAATGAATTTATTTAAAACAAAAGCTATGGAAGAATTAGGCTAAAAATTACAGGATTAGAAGTACTTGAACGTAATGTTATAAAAATCGGATTGGTGGTTTAACTGGTCAAGTGTCCAATTCACGATTTTGAAAAATTTAGCAAAAATAATACAACATGATTTTGAAAAATTTAAATCATAGATATTAATCAAAATATATAGATCTTTTGTATAATAATATACTATTTTAATTTATCATTTTATTTTATTACTGATATTAAAATAATAAAATTTTCATTATTAAACCGAACCGGACTAGATGGGACTGTTCAATGGACTGGTCTGCGGTTGAACTGGTTTGAGAAGCTGGTTTGATCCGGTTTTGATAACAATGCTTGAACGTCGACAACAGTAACCACATTCCTGAACAGCTTAATGATGATGCCCCATCTTGGGCCATCTTGGATGTCATATCCATGACAGAGCAAGAGGATTCTTCTCAATTGCTTCCTGAATACAGGACATGAGGTAATGTTTTGCCTAAAATATCATTGCACAACCAAATCAAAAGGCCTGTGGTCAAACCATCGTCATCTCACTCTGCATTTATCCTCACTGATTGAACGTACGCCTACTAAACTTGAATAAAAAGCCTTCGCACCTGTAACATTCCTAAGCAAACCTTTTTCAACAACACCTGCAAAATTCTAATCTTTCTGCTCTTTTGCTCTGGATCACAACATTTCTTTTTTCATACCTTCAACTATAAGGAACGAAATTTGAACTGGGTTTCAAATCATGTGTGTTTATATAGGTTCTTACCTATCAAATCTTGCGTTTATTGTGAGAGACCTAGTGAAAAGGGACATGGCCCACTAGACACTGTCATTACCATCATTATACCACTAATTCTTATGTTCTTTTGCTTGTGACCACAACCCCACGATCATCAAATGGATCTCTGGGTGAAGGGGGACCCATTCCTGGCATGGAATCGCATCACTTCTATGCTTTAGTGGTACTTTCGTTCAGCCTCCTGACTTGAAATGGGTTCGAAAGGAAGGAATCTACGAGAGACGGGCCACACACATTACCATCCCACCAACAACAAAGCGATTGTAGAAGACAAAAGCATGAATTGACAATTCAACAAACGGTTGTCGTACGTGAGGGCTAAGCCAGATGCGCAGGCAATTCTTCCCCCTTCTCTTCTTCTCCGTTCGAGTTAGGCATATGTCCTTCATGGCATATAAAGCATTGGTCGAGCCTAACTTGCGTGCCAACAAAATCCTATGGATGCATAAAAACAAATGCAAACACAGCTGTGATTGTCAAGCAAAAATGAAAAGAATTTTTAGAAGATGAATTTGGAAGGTTCGATTCTGTGGGTCCCAACACCTTTTGTGGCGACTATTGGTTAGGCCCAGGTTATGAACTGACCCATCCAACAGAGCCAGAAGAGTATCAGGAAACAGACACGAGTAACAAAATTCTGGCCAGTCCAGCCCAGCCCAGCCCAGCCAAACTGCACGGAGAAACTGAGTGAAACAATCTGGGCAGCCCACATCCTCTCCGGCAGCATTTTATCTACCGTCGCAAATCCTTGCATGGATATCTTGATGGAAATTTATTTTTCTTTTTAAAAAAAAATGTATAACTAAATTGCTCGACTTGCATATAGTGCCGCTGCAGCATACTCTCCACCTTTGGTAGATGAAGTTGTGATAGACTGCTTCTTTGACGACCACCCTTCATCAAATGGATCGGATTAGAATTTTCTAAACAGTGATTAATTGGCTAATCTTTATAGGTCAGTAGATAACCTGGGCAGATTGCTGATGGGTGTCCATCTTCAAGTTGGCCATCATGGTGCGTAAAATCAAAGACAGGCATTCCATCCCAGCTATATCCCAGCTACAATCAAATCAGCTACAATCAAATCAGGTTAAGTTATACCATGTTAGAATTAACTTAACCCTAACTTTATTTTTAAAAAATTAAGGTAAACATTGTTTACAGATCAAGTCAAGTTGAGTTCAACTATTCTAATGCAAAATTCTAAAATTTATGTTAAGTTCAAGTTGAAATCTGTCATCCACAAATACTCGAATTATTTTGGGCCCGATGGATAGGATGGGATGAATGGAAAATATAAAAATGATGGCAACTCTAGAATGAATAAAATTAAAATAAATGGGTAGATATTAATTGAAAATATAGATAATAGTAAAAAAATAAGAGGAAAGTATTTGTCAAATCAAGCTTTAGTAATTAGGTTTTCCATGGAATTTAATTTATAGATTCCAAATCTAATCAATCAAAAAAGCCTTTAATATATTAATTACTTATAATAAATATCCTTATAAAAGATAAATTTTAATAAATCAACATTAAAAATAAATATGTAAATGTTGAAGGAGGAGCTTGAAGTGACATTACCTTTTGATAGAGAGGATAGAGATTATATTAAGGTTTAAAGTTGGGCCCTTATTTTAAATGACAGAGGTTGAACTGAAGTCTGAGGGGAACAATTTTTTTTTTTAATATAAGTTATTAAAAACAGGTCAGGGTGGGTTAGCTGAGTTGCAGCGACATTAACTTAATCCAACCCAATTTTTAAATCAAATTATCTTTTTTAACCCAATTGAACTATAGTAACCAAAAAAGGGATCCTAACCAACCTGAAATTCGAGTCGGGACGGTTTGGGTTTGGGTTTAGCCAACCCAAGCGGCAGCGCTGTACCACATGGTCCGAGAATATGGTCTAACATTAAGCTTACATGCTTCAAGTGGGGCTCATGAATTTCGTGGTGGTTTCCTGCATATGTAGAGAAAAGCACGCACAAAAGTCTGACAGGCCTGACTAGCTTTCCATCAAACAAGCGCATCTTAGAACACAGCGCTCTAGCAATTCGAGAGCCCATGTTCCCCACCAAGTCGTGAATGCTGGCTCGAAAACGTCTAGAACACGGGCCTCATGTTAGGTGGAATTCGGTGCAGCATGTTTGGGGATTAGAAGATCATTGACCTAAGGAAGGCAGGCCACAGAGTAAGATTGCCAAATTATTTGATCTTGGGTCTATGTTGCATTCATAAATGGATAAAAATTATTTGATTTTGGGTATATATTTCATTCATAAATGGATAATCATGCTTCACCAGAGCATGCATTAGTGTTTTTCTCTTGTCATGAAACATGGAATGTCAAAAACAAGTTGGGCGGTTTGCATTGGTGAGAAATATCAAAACTTGTTAGGTTTAACACACAAGCAATCAATTATATAGAGAACATAATAATTAATATGGTTCAACTTTGTAACTTACTCTACTAGAGAAAAAAGTAATTCATTGTCATAAAGAAATAATTATACCTTCTCTTTTTAAGAAACCAGATTGCTTCTCTCTCTTTCTCACACAAATGTTCTCTCTGTGTATTTTCTCTTTATTTCTTTAATTTTAGATAATATTAATATTTATAACTCTGTACAAGATGTGATTCTATAGACACATAACTCATATGAAGGCTCATTGAGCCTTACAAAATATAAGATAAAACTCAACAAAATTGTATATAATATGATTAAGATTTTTTTCTTTGTTTTTTTTTCCTATTTAGTTGAAATGTCATAAATGAGTTTGCTAAGTTAATCTGCTACACGTTTAGCTGCATGAAGTCACTACATGCCTTTGTATGGCCCACCCAAATCATGTGTATTTCATTCATACAAGGAAGAATTGAAACCCACCCTCAAATAAGATGGTATAACCTTCAAATCCCTAACAACAATGATGGAAAACCTTTATTGTTACTTTATTTAGAGCTTTGATTTATAGATAAGTAAAATTAGAATTTATTTTACATTTAAATTTTTATAAACAAGTAGCTTATACAAGAGTTTACCATTCAAAGTTCAATGAACATTGGATGTGTTTGGAAAGAGGGAGAAAAGAGATGAAAAGTTTTCACTATTGGTGTGTTTGGTAATGAAGAAAAAATGGTAGAAAAATAATTCACCTTTTTCTATTCCTTTTTGTATGCATTTTAATATAATTTGACATGTTAAATTTAACCTTTTACTTTTTATTATTAATTATATTTTTAATCATTAATTCATATATTTGTATATAAAAATCCTACCTATTTTAGTCTTATTTAGTTTATTTTTAATTATTATCCTCTATCAAATAATATTGCTTCCTCTTTTTTCCCCCATCTTTTTCACATTCCTTTTTCATCCAACATCTTTTTCCCATTCCCAAACACACCATACAATGTTATTCATTTTTAGCATTTTTAGCAAAGAAAATTATCCATTACTAAAATTCATAATTCATTGCTACATTGCAAGTTCTTTGCTAAAACACCATTGCAAAATACTTTTCTAAGAAAAGAAAGAAAAAATTCATTGCTAACATGTTAATTTTTTAGTTATGAAAGTTTCTTCTTTACTAAATATCTATGCTAAAATTAAATATTTTGATAGTGTTTCACTTTTAATGTAGTTTGCCATTTTAATTACTTAAAAATCTTATTTTTTTATTATTGCCTATATTTCTAGTCATTATCCTCAATATTTTTACACAAAAGCTTATTTATTTTATCTTTCTTCACTTTAATTTTATTCACTACTTCAAATCACGTTACATTGTTCTATTTCTTTTCTTATGCTTTCCATTATCTGTCTCTCTTTCTAATATCTTTTCCTAAATTTGAATCTAAACGTTTCCTTTTCTTTTTTAAAGTCTAGTTCTCTTATTCTTCTAAAATTCATTTTCATGTTCTACATGAGAGCTGTTCATTATAAACCAATTTGATTGAAAGCCTAAGCCTAAATCTCAGCTAGAATATCTTATTCTATAGATTCTACTACCACTGGTGCACAATGCATAAAGGCTAGAGTATGGATGCTTGTGGACGTGCAACCATCCTTGGTTTTAAATTTTATTGGGCGTCGTAGTACTACCCTATTTGTGAATACTACGATGGGCAAACATGGCAATCGAAATAGTTAGCCTAAAAGGTGCAAGGTTGATGAAGTGGGTTATAAATAAAAAATGCATTGGGTGAACCAACAAGAGAATTGGATGTCTCTATTAAATGCTTTCAATCAACACAATAAAGTTTGGGTTTAGCATAAATAAATGTTGTCTTATGTAAAATAATGTGATCTTCATGAAACGAATGCAAAATGAGCAGGTATCATGGAATAATGCCAACCCTCATGGGGATGAAAATTGTCCAATGTGAAATGCTTCCATTCATGTAGAAACAGTGCAATGAATGGAGAGGTGACATAGACTGGTATAATAGTTAGAAACGTGATCTGCTTAGGTTGGTTCAAATGGCAAATTCATTGTTCATGAGGATCAAGTGACAAACATGGCCAGACCTTACCAAAATGTTGGAATCAAAATGCAAAATATAAAAAAAGGCATATAGAAACCATGTCGTCAAGTATATGGAAGTTATCCAACATTGATCGGAAGCCCATCATGCATATTGAAAACGTCTAGCAAATGATGTTCGAGACAATGCACATATGAACAATGATCAATATGTACACGAGATAATGATCAGATTGCAAGATCCATCTAAAAAGAACACAAAATGAGACATTAGGAACAGAAGCCATGATGATTGGTGAGCATAATCCCAAGTTATGACAACCATAAATGTGAGAAAACATTTCCAAGATCTAAAAATGAAAACATCCATATCCATTGATGTGGTAATCCTTGGTTTGTAAAAAAAAACTAGGTATATAATCCAAACTGGTTGAAGATTCACAACACGCAATATTTAAAGAATAAAGAGACATCAATGTTTTCATACGTTAACATTCAACAAAATAACAATCCCAACACCGCCATGATCATCTTAGTAGCACCATTGAAATACATTTGCCATGGTGTGTTTGAATTTGCAATGAACACTTTTCATATAGCAAATCTTCTTGCATAACGACTTCCTCATCTACTAGATATGTTGCCATGAAATTAGCCAAAATAGTTACCTTCTGTACCGATCAATTGATAGCTAAGGTAGTATAATGCTTGCTTTTTGTTGCTTTAATTTTTTTTATGCACTCAATGCCCTTAACAATTACTCACTCGTGGTAATGTATAAAATGAGGGGTTTGCCCTTAGATAATGCAACCAAAACCTATGGATTATATAGTAGTTATTTGATGGAGTTAAAAGCTTTTAGGCAAGCTTCATCCCAAATAAAGGTCATATCTTTCTTGAGCAAGTGGTGAAATGACTGATATCTTCTTGCTAGGTTGGCGAAGAATCTTCTAATATAGGTTAATTTGCTTTGCAAGCTTCTTAGCTCCTAATGGCCTCCACTTTTTGTTAATCCACCTCGAATCCTTGATAATGGAAAATAAACCCCAAGAATTTACCTAACCCAACTCCAAATGCACATTTGAGCATATTCATATATAGCATACCTTTCTAAGGCACTTAAAAATATTTAGATCTTACAATACTGATCATGACTATTGGATCTTACTATTAAGTCATCAATATAGCATTCAATGTGTTTGTGAAGCATGTCATAAAAGATAACTTGCATGGCTCTTTAATATATAGCTCCTATATTTTTCAATCCAAATGACATAACTCTATAGCAAAAAATATTCGTTGGAGTGCGACATACAATGGATGCTTCGTTTGTTGGCATCATCTTAATTTGGTTATAATTCATCCATAAATGAGACTATGTCATAGAGCGACATACTATTGATAAAGAGTTTCTTATGTTGCAAAGGAACTCATCCTTCAAACAAGCTTCATTAAGGTTGTGAATTGACTCGAATTTGCCCATTCTTCTTCTTAACCAGGACAATATTAGAAATTCTTCTTGGGAATTTAATTTTTCTGATGAAGTTGACTTCTAATAACTTATTGATCTTGTTGATGATCTATTGCTCTAGGTTAGACCTAAATTTTCTTGATGCTTCCTTTACTAGTTGTTCACTTGGTGAAATATGCAAAGAATGCATTGCAATATCAATATCTAACCCAGGCATTTTAGTTAACACTGATGGTGGATGGTGGTTGGACACTGGTGCAACCATACATATATCAAAGGAATAAAATATTTTTAAAAATTACAAATCCATCTCAAATGATCAGAATGTAAAGATGGGCAATGGCAATCAAGCCAAGATCCTTGGAAAAAGAGATGTGGAGCTTCAACTCACTTCTAGAAAGAGCTTGATGCTGATGAATATATTTTATGTTCCTAATATATCCAAAAATTTAGTATCGAGGGATCTTCTTAGGAATTGATTTTTTCAATACTTGTGCTCTAGTTGCTAGGATATCTTCCATTAGAATATTAATTGCACATGTTGCAATCAATCATTTAATTATCCACTAAATGGATGCAAAAAAAATCTTTCTAAAAGGTGATTTAGATGAAGAAATTTATTTGGAACAACTTGAAGGATTCATTTAACCTAGATAGTAAACAAAAGTATGTAAATTGATTAAATCTCTTTATGGACTCAAGCAAGCTCCAAAATAGTGGCTTGAGAAATTTGATCAAATAATTCAAGCTTATAGTTTTAAGGTAAATGAAGCAGATGAATGTATATATACTAATGGTTCTATGATTATTTGTTTATATGTAAATAATATATTAATTCTTGGACCAAATATTAAAATTGTTGAAGGAACCAAAAGGTTTCTAAGTACCCAGTTTAGTATGAATGACGTGTAAAGTTGATGTAATTTTAGGTATTAAAATATTATATGTAGGTGATGGATTAGCTTTAATACAATCTCATTTATAGAGAAAGTGTTAAAGAAATTTAATCATTTTTACTATAAACTAGTTCCAACATCATATGATCCAAGTATTAAGTTAGTTAAAAATACTAACAAGTGTCATGCACTATTAGAATATGTAAGAGTTATTGGAAGTCTTATATATACCATGAAGTACTAGACTTGATATAGCATTTGTTGTTGGAATGCTAAGTAGGTATACATGTAGTCTCAATCATGAGCATTGGAAAGTTATTTCCAAAGTTGCTTACATTACATTATAAACCATATCTTCTTGTTCTTAAAGGTTATAATGCAGTTGGAATGTAGATATTATAGAATCCAAATCAACAACTAGATGGATATTTTCTATCATTCGAAGAGCAATCTTATGGGCATTAAAGAAACAAACATGCATATCTCATTCTACAATGGAAAGTAAATTTATTGCACTTAGTGATGCAGCTAAAGAAAGGGTGCATCTAAAGAAAGGAAATGACTTAGGATTTGTTAATGGAACTCCCATATTGGCTTAGACCAACACCAGCCCTATCAATATTTTGGAATAGTCAAGTAACACTTTGTCATACTATAAGTGAAATTTACAATGGTAAACTTACAATGGTAAGTCATGAAGTGTAGGTTAAATGCATAATTTTATTAAAGGATTAAAAAAGAGATGGAACAATTACAATAGAATATATAAAATCTATCTTAAATGTTTTGATCCTTTAACAAAAGGAATGTTATGAGATCAAATAAGAAAAACAACTAAAGGAATGGGACTAAGATCTATTAAGAATGATTTTTCACTCTTGATAGAAACTCCACCTAAGCTTTGAAATATAAGCTTGGTTCAAAGGGAAAAAAGTCAAGAAGGTGATTGAAAATATATAAGAGAATTTGTTGAGTCTTATTTCTAAAGTTCTAATGTAAGGTTATTGCATGTGTATGAGAAGTTGAGAAAAAACTCTTAATAAATTTATAAATTTAAATGATAGGTTGAAGCATAAATATCCTTATTAGATTTAACTGTATGAGTAGAGAAATGAGGCTGCTTCTAAGGTGATTGGAATTGTCTCTGTAATATTCATGAAAACAAAATACGCACAAGGCCATAAATGTGTTAACTCTTAGATCCTCAAAGAATTTTTCAAAATAGATGTGTGCTAATTATCTGGTCATGTCATAAGGGTATTTGGTTTAAAACTATTAGGTTACTAATTACCTAATATAACTTTGATATTTTTGCATTAATTTAACGGTTCTAAGCTACAAAATACCTTTAATTATGCATCTATTTTTAATATGCCCAAAAACATATTATTTTTGAAATGTAGAGTACTTGTTGGTTTTTTTTAAAAATTAAATAAATAAATTTTAAAAATAAAATATTTATTATTAATTTTTTCAGAAATTATTATGTAGAAGAATGGTGAAATAGTAAGGTTTTGCCACAAAAGGCCTAGGTTCAAATCTCAGTAAAGACAATGCATTTTTCATGTAGTCATAGTGTGGGCATTTTTTGGCGTCTACGTTTAGTACATTTTGTACTTTGCATGTTCGCATCATCGCAAAGGAGCATATAGTATTTTATTACTTAGTAGGATATACATATTTTTATATTGACATGGTTAAAGTAAATTAAGTTAACTATCAAAAACTGATAGGAATAATTGCATTGCTTAGTTTATTTAAGTGAAAGGTTGTGTCTTTAAAACTTAAAGAGGTGTGCAGTATTCTAGAAGGGTGCCTTAGTGTTTTTTGTAAAGAGATATCGACTCTCTATAGAACTTATATATTTTCTATAATTGTCCTACTAAGGTATTTGATTTTTACTTCTTCATGATACTGTGAGAATTTGAAATAACATTCTATACTATTTCATCTCTATCTATATGGTTATTTGGCATTTTTACATATGTTTGCTTTGAGGATCACTTCAACACTTAGAAGTGTAAATCTTTGTGCCAATTTTGTGAAAATCCATGAGTTCATTATATCCCAAAGACAAACTGCATTTATACTTTATTTTTGCACGTAAAGAGGGAAGCAAATCCATCTTGAGAAATTAAAAAATTTTGTCAAGCCTTGAACTATAAATTTTATTTTAAATTCCATTATTTATTTAATTTTTCTAAAATCTGAGTTTTTTCTAATAATATCTACAGACATTTAACACTATTGGGCTTTCCATGGCATGAATATGCTAGCACTAAAAATGAGAAGACCTATATATTTTGCTTGATAGACCATGTAAACAACAAGAACCACATGATGTTATTTACATGAAAGCCATATTATATAACTTTAGCATTCTAGAAACTAAAACAATTAAGATATTAAAATAATTATAATCCTACTTGTACAAAATTTAATATTGACTGGATGACTAAGATAAGCTAAGTTTAAATCATAATATATGCCCTCAAACTAGTTGATCAAATGAACACATGTCGAGGAGTGATCACAACTTCACAAATATATATATATATATATATATATGTATATATGTATATATGTATATATGTATGTATGTATGTCTTCAAAGGTTTGATAAAACATTTGATACATGAATGACACATATGCAAAATCATATCATGATCTCTTATCATTTTTACTGAATCACATAAAAGTAGAATCCAATGTCAATGTGTTTGCTTCTACCATGTAAAACTCAATTTTTTAATAATAATATCGAAGATTAGTTATCATAGAAAATTTGAACTCATTCTATGTTACACTTTATTATTATATATATTTTTAAAAGGTATTCTATAGTACATAAGTTTTTAGCAACAATTGTTATTTGAGGGAGGGCAATTTTACAAAAATCTATTGTATTATAAAAATTTGTTTGTTTTTTTTTTTTTTGGGGGGGGGGGGGGGGGGGATATTAAATTATTTATCTTCTCTAGCAATGTTTGGAGCTAAACTGGTTGACATGCACATTTTTTGTTGTTATATACTTTGATTTAGTTTCTTTAGGAACCATGAAATTAGGCATGTGGGTACCGGGGGTATGCACATGTTATTGCTATTTTGTACTTTACTTTAGTTTCTTTAGTGAGCATGAAATTGCACTTATCCCCTAAATGCTTTTTCTTTCGTTGAGATCTTCACTGTTGCCACTATCCATGAAGCAACTCAAGTTTAACTTCTTTCTATGATACAAAAAAAAAAGAAAAAAAAAATCAAAATCTATCATAAAAAATAAAAAATCAAAATCTATCATACTTTTTATATAGATTAAAATCCTCTTAGTTTACCTATCAGTGTGCCTCAATAGGATTAGCCATACGTAGACTAATTAAACTTTTTTAAGCTAATTCAGAAATTGAGAAGAAGCATCATCATTCCGATTTAACCTACGAATGAGTTAAAAGACATTTTAAAACATTCTACATAAAAAATATTAATATCATGCCTTAAAGCCATTTCCAGTTTTTTTGGTTTATTTATTTATTCAATTTATTTATCTTATTACTCCTCTATCTAAAGTTCAAAAGTGTTAAGATAGCTTTTGTTCTCTATGAAGCTGCTTTAGTGTTATGGTAACCTCTGACAGAATAAAATAAAGTCCAAACCTCATACCAATTAAAAGAAAAGAGAACTTCAGATGATCACCAAAAATTAATGTTCTTTCTAGAGTGCCTAAAGAGGAGTAGCTTATGATGATTGTTTGAGACTAAGGGTAGATGATCACTTGAGAGTGGAAGGAATGTGAATACTTTTCTATTGGGTTTCGAGAGTTTCATTGGATAGCTTTCCCTTTCGACGCTTTCCTTTTATAAGCTCTTTTTTTAGCAAACTAGCGAAAGTGGCAATCCAGTTTAAATTGGTCAGAAATTGTGAGAGGTTGAATAAAAAAAGCTACTTGCATGCATGATAAGCAACCGCCGATGGTGAATTCTCGGCCACATTAGCATCCCCCTGTGGTAATGGTTGCCAAAGTTGGACTTACATCTCTAGACTATTCTAACATTCTATTTATACATACATTGAGTGTTATTGGGCTTTTGTGTCTTGTATTCTATAAATTCGAGTGGGCATGTGTATATGAGATGAACCTAGGGGATTCCATGTAGAAAATTCTACTAGAGAAGCTATATATTGAAGTTTCAGTTAGGGATTTTAGTAGGAGAATTCTAGGGTTGAGACAAGAGAGTCACCATATAGATCCTATGATTTTCCTAGAATGGAATGAGAGAGGGGACTATTAGAGTATTTTGATTTAAAGATGTGTGTGAGGCATTCCATGAGATGTGTGGGACATCTTAAATATATCTTTAAAACCAATTTTCATAGTGCAACACTATCTCTTTCCAATGGTTTTTCCTTCTAAGTTGAAGGGTTTTTCATATAAATCTTATGTCTCTAATTTATGATTGATTATGCCTATGATTGTGTGTTTATATTTTTGTATGTTTATGATCATGATCCTCGCAACAAGTGGTATCAAAGCTATTGATTAATAGATTGTGATCCAAGTTGCAGATTGAAGTTAGGGTCAATGATCGGAGAGATGGAATGGCGAGATCATGGTGAATTTTTTAGAGTTTGTGTGGCTGCCAAAGAAAATTGAGCCACAGGTGATGTTGGGTTCAACCCTGCTATGATACACAGGGTGTATGGCAAAGTTGAAATCCAAGTGTGATGGGAAAAACAGATGGGATGTGCAAGTACGATAAATATAATGCAGAGGAAGCACACAATCACAAATAACAATAAAAACATAAGGAATTATAGGGGTTTATGCCTCCCTCATACTTACTCCAGTCTACAAGTCTTTCCTAATAACTTATGTAATTATACCTCCCTTAGATTTACCAAGCTAACCGAGAACTCAACAAAATCTAGTTTTTCTTGAGTTCATAAAAAACTCTTACAAAATTAATTTCCAAAGCTTACCAGTAACTCCCCTAGTTTTCAGAGCTAACTAAAAACTCAACACTATAAATATAATGTGTACAGAGGTTGCCTCTAATCATGACTAAATGTACATAGGTTTAAATCTCAAATAGATATATACAATAACCCATATTTCAATACTTTCATTTTCCTTTAAAATGGTCTTGATGAAACTTTAAAGTTCTCTAGACGTTAAAGCTTACTGGAGCATCTGTACTATCTGGAATCTTGAGTTTTTAAGATTGGTTTGTATTAATCTACTCAAGAATCTTTTTTCCCTTCATTGGAACTGTTATTTATAATCTTCTAAAACTTTCTAGTCATTGCGACCTCGTTTGGTGGGTTGTGACCTTTGTAAGTTGCATTGTAAACACTCCACGTTTCATGCTCGTTCCATTGCTTTAGAGCCTCTGAAGGTCAGCTGTTCATCGTTGGCACACGTAACTTCAGAACCTTTGAAGTAAGTTTTGCCTCTCTCTGAAGAACCTCTGAAGCTAATGATCCCAACTACCACTAATAGATATATTTCTAGAACATCTGAAGTCCTCTTTCAAATCCTCTGAAGTTCCCTTTGAGAGCTATTTTTCCCAACGACTATTTCTTCTCCTTTGAAGCTTCTATCCAACATTTGAACTGACTCTAAAGATACCTCTAAAGCTCCAAAACTTATATACGTCACTTCTAACGCTTCCTCTTCTCATCCACAGTAACTCTGAAGCTTTTGGATGTACTCTGAAACTCTTATTCTTCTTCTTTTGAAGTTTTTTCATTCTTTTGAAGCTTCTTCATTCTTTTGAACACACTCTGAAGCTTCTTTATACTTGTGAACATCCTCTAAAGCTTCTTATTTTCTTCTAAATTTAGAGTTCTTTCCTCTAAAGCCTGTGGATGCTATTTCCAAACCTTTGAAGCTTCCTCTGAAGCCTCTGAAAATTCCTCTGAACATATGTCTGAAGCTTATCTTTCATGTTCTGAAGCTTCTTTTTCTCTTTGGAATGCTACTTTTCTTCTCTCTAAACCTTCTAGATGCCATTTTCAGAACATTATGAAGCTGCCTTTGAAGCATTCAGAATGTCCCTTTGAATGTGCTGTGTCCTTTGAATATTCCCTCTAAAATCAGAAATCTCAGCAGCACTTTATTAACTTAATTCAAGTCATTAACAAGTTTTGTTAATTATCAAAACCAAACCTTGAGGGTCAACATTCTTTTCCTTTTTGATGATGACAAAACTTGATAACTTGCACTAATGAAACAATGCTAATGAACTAAGTAAATTTCCTCTAAATAATTCATTCAGTGAGCATATTGGAGTTTGTTTTGTTTCAGCTCATTGTGCTAAGATTGGTCCTTGTTCAAAACTTTTAAACAGTTCGGTTTCTCCTTCTTCCCCTCTTTACATTAATTTCCATCAAAGGCAGCAAGGCATAACATTCTCCCATTCTTCTCATTATAAAAAAGGTCTAGGGGGTGAGGGATTAACATTTAACCACAAGTATGAGGGACTAAACTGTTTCTCGCCCAACAATGCATAATCTTAAACTCTATACTTAATGCTCCCCCAATAATGCATAATCCTAAACTCTATACTCAATGCTCCCCCTATCATGCATAATCTGACATCTTTATTTCTTATATTCAAACCAAAAATTCATCTAACTCATACATTTTTTATTTTATTCAAAGCAGTAGATGATTGCCTTTAAGGCTTATCTTACACACCCATCTGCAAGATGATTCTCTTATGAGAGATAAATGTTGTGAATGCTAATATTAAATGACATGTAATGCAGAGAATAGGGAATAAAATACAATACCTTCACCTACCTAGCTTTCTCAAACAAATCGATATTTCCATTTTGTCCATGGTTGAGGAGCTACTTCTACTCCTATTATGGCTCTAGTTGAAAGGTAGTTACACAATAGTGCATTTCTTCTTCTTTTACATTTTTTTTTATATTTTCTTCTTCTTATTACTTACATGTACAAGGTTCTACTAAATTTATAATCTTCTTTTTTTTGTTATTCAATAGATTCCTAATTTTTCTAGAGAGAGTTTTTATAAGTTCTATATCATCATCCTCTCCCTCACTACATAAGGAATTTGCACTTCCATAGCCTTAAACTAACTTCATCTTCTTTCCTTCTCATTCTTCAACACTTTATGAGTCATCAAGGACCCCATCAGTTCTGCAACTGAGTTCTTGTTCAAGTCTTTAGCCTTTTCAATATATGTGATGTTTGACATCCAATCCTCAAGAAGAGATCTCAAAATTTTTTAATCTGTTGGGAACAAGAGATCTCATGGCCTAAACTTTTTAGGTTGTTAGTGATTCTTAAGAATGTAAAAAATATTTCAGAAATAGACTCATTCCTAAGCATGCAGAATGACTCATACTCTTGGACTAGCAAATTAATCCTAATTTCTTTGACTTGGTTTGTCCTCTCATAAATTGTTTGAAAATGGTTCCAAATTTTCTTAGCAGTTTCACATGAGGATATCCTCTCAAATTCAGATGAAAAGAGAGCATAATATAGAGCATTCTTACCTTTGACATTTAATTGAACTACTCTAATATTCTGGTTAATCCATTGACTCTCCTTTGAAGTTGAGATCACCATTCCTTCTTCTACTATCTTTCACAACTTTTAATTATTGCCAATAAAAAATTCTTCATCTTCATTTTTCAATAACTATAATGCTCTTCATTAAAATATGAAGGTCTAATAGTCAATTGACTCTCCTTAATTCCACCAAAACTGTTTACCATACGGTATCATGCTGAGGTAGAAATCAAGCTATAATAATGATTACACAAGGCTTGACTAGGATTGAAATGCTTATTCGAGATCTTAAACTAAGTGATTTTCCAAACAGGCTTAATATATGCCTTAGGACTATAATGATATTAAAATGTTGAATCCCAATTTCAGTGTCTTGCTTTGATATCAATTATTGGGTTCAACCTTGCTATGATACGCAGTTGTATGGCAAAGTTAGAATCCAAGTATGATGAAAAAATAGATGAGATGTGCAAGTGCAGAAAATAAAATGCAGAGGAAGCACACAAGCATAAACAACAATAAAAATACAAGAAATTATAGTGATTCAGGCCCCTTTGGCAACTACTATACTCTCCAAGTCTTCCCCAACCTTGGGTACCAATATAACTTGTGGAATCACAACTCACTTAGATTTACCAAGGTAACCATGAACTCTAAAAAATCTAGTTTTTCTTAAGCTCACCAAAAATTCTTACAAATTGGTCTCTAGAGCTTACCAGTAACTCCCCTGTTTTTTAGAGCAAACCAGAAACTCAACACTATAAATATAACATGCACAAAAGTTGCCTTTAATCAGGACCAAATGTACATAGGTTTAAATCTCAAATAGAGATGTATAATAAACCATATTATAGTACTTTCATTCTCCTCTAAAATGGTATTAATGAAACTTTAAAGTTCTTTAGACGTTAAAGCTTGTTGGAACGTCTGCACTGTTTGGAATCTTGAATTCTTAAGATTGGTTTGTGTTAATCCAATCAAGAATCTTTTTTTTCTTTCATTGGAACTCTTATTTATAATCTTCTAAAACTTTCTAACCATTGCAACCTCGTTTGGTGGGTTTTGTAAGTTGCGTTGTAAACACTCTCTATTCCACACTTGTTCCACTACTTCAGAGCCTCTGAAGGTTGGATGTTTGTTGTTGGCATGTGTAACTTCAGAACCTCTGAAGTAAGTTCTCCCTCTCTTTGAAGAACCTCCAAAGCTAACAATCCCAACCACTACCAACGGATACATTTCTAAAACATCTGAAGTCCTCTTTCAGATCCTCTGAAGTTCCCTTTGAGCGCTATTCTTCTCAATGGCTATTTCTTCTCCTTTGAAGCTTTCGTCCAACATCTGAAGTGACTTTGAAGAAACCTCTGAGGCTCTAAAACTTGTCTGTGTCACTTGTGATGCTTCCTCTTCTCATCTGAAGCAACTCTAAAGCTTCTGAACATACTGTGAAACTCTTCTTATTCTTCTAAAGCTTCTTGTTTCTTCTAAACACACTTTTAAGCTTCTTCCTACTTCTGAACATACTCTAAAGCTTCTTTTTCTCTTCCGAATTCAGAGTTCTTCTCTCTAAATCCTATGGACGCCATTTTCAAACCTTTGAAGCATCTAAAAGTTCCTCTGAACATGCCTGTGTCACATCTGAAGTTGGTCTTTTACATTCTAAAGCTTCTTCTTCACTTCTAAATGCTCCTCTTTTTCTCTTTGAACATTCTAGGTGCCATTTCCAGAACATCTAAAGCTTCCTCTGAAGTTTTCAGAATGTCCCTTTGAACATGCTATGTCCTTTAAAAATTCCCTTTCATAAATCTTAGTAGCACTTAATTAACTTAATTCAAGTCATTAACAAGTTTTGTTAATCATCAAAACTTGACCCTTGGGGTCAACATGTTGCACATTAGAGGCGAATGCTATATGGTGGCAATGGATTACTAGAATCATATGGTTGCTACATTTAGGGTAGCAAATTGATTGGATAGTTAAGATTTTGGGCCGTTAGCTGGGGGCAACATGTGCAATCAGAGAAGCTGATGCATATCCTGATGGAGACTAGAAATTGGTGGCATCAAGATGTGGTCAGATCTGATTAATTGATGGCAGATCCAGCAGGATGCATGGATTGGATTAGGCTTGATCATGCATGTGTTGTGGATTTTGCATTGATCGTCGTGTGGCACCGGCAACAAGCAGTCCATGGTGGCGTAAGGCGGATTGGTGGGGGCAAGCAAATGAAGGAGTGTTGCATGTAGGCTGCTGATTTACAGGTGGTTCAACGATAATGCTGGCAAGGCAACATGGCCAGATCAGGTGAGATGAATTTTTTTTCATTGAACCGCAGATAGAGGTGGGTAGCAAGCTGCGATAGTAGTTTTTTCTACCTAGATTGATGATGATAGAGGTAGCAATGTTAGTAATGGCAATTGGTTGGCAACAATGAGGAAGAATAATATTTTTTTAGTAGCATTTTTTTAGATTTTAGTGATTGGTAACAAAGATCCACTGCAAAGATGGAATCAATGGTGTTGTGGTGGAGATGTCATTCCTATGAATGACGTGGATTTGACCATCCAATGGTTGGATGGTAGTTGCGTAAGGCAGTAGCAGAGGATGCTAGTGATGGCAGCTAGGGCAACCCTCTTGATAAAGAAGATGATGCACCAAGTTTAGTGCATTGAGGTGTACACTAAAGTAGTACATGTGCAGTCAATTTTGAGTGGTCTCGGTATCGAATTTGGGTGTTCTAGGTGTTAATTTTTATATTTTTGGGTGTTGTGAACACAATGGGGTGGTCAAATTGGGCAAATTATGCTTCGATGATATGGATCTAATGAGTATGTGCAAATTAATAGTGATTGGATGATGATCAGCGATCCTAAACAATAGATCTGGTGTTTTTAGGTGCTTTAGAGTTTATGGATGGTGAGAATTAAGTGGATGGTGCATCTTTGGGTGTGATGAAGGTAGCTCATGGTAATCGAGGTTGATCGGGGTAGATCAAGTTCGATCTGGTTTAATGCGGCATAGATTTGAGCAAATATGAGTGGATCAGTGAGGTCATCATGTTGTTTTGAGGTTGATTGCACATGGATGGTTTAAATTGAGATGGAGTAGTGGACTTCATGGATGATTATACTACGATGCTGCATTGATTTTTTTTTTGTCTATGTATGCAAGGTGCTGATGATGCATGGAGAGCGTAGGGATATTATGCTAATTTTTTTATTTTCCATGATCGACAGTGGTTGTTTTCCTAAGACAATGATTAAGGGTGGACGATGGTGAGTCTTGGAACTATGATTATCAGTAGACATAACAGAATTTAAGAATCTTGAGATTGTGATGGTTGAAAAATGGATACAATAATGCAAGCATGGTTTGGTAATGAATGCATGAGTGGTGCATGGATGAGTGCATCGTTGATTGCACTGGTACGCAGATGGTGTATGGTTTGACATTATGTGGTTTGGCACACATGTGGTACGCAAGAGCTAATGGAGCTAATAGGCATACAAAGGAGTGCAGTTTGGCATACACGTAGAGAGATAAATAGTATGGAGATAGGTGTAGCTCTTGTACTAATGTGATCATCTAAGTGAATAGAAATATTGCAGTTTAAGAGTTGTACATGGGTAACAGTCACGAAGGCATGTGAATCTGGCCAATTCAACATGCGGGTATTGACAATACAAGTGATGTGTAGGTGATGACTGGTCGAAGGCGTAACAAGATTCATAGGAGAAACTTCATGGAGAGACAAGTAGGATGATGAGGTGAGCACCGAAAGGTAGTCTTCTTGATCTCTAGTTGTATCAACGTGATCTCTTTGGATGCTAGCAGGATGGAAGAGATTGAGTCTATATTGCATAATGGTGGACTGTGCATGACATCTTAGGTGGAGACACGGGTCATGCTGGTTTGATCATGATGAATGTTGAACTAATTAATAGAAAGCTGATGATTATTTTGCAGATGGTGACGACACTAGTTTAATCTTCTAGAGATGACTTGATGTTTGCAAAATCCATGCCAAGGTGGAGATTTTTGAGTTTTTATATCTTGTATTCTATAAAGTCTAGTGGGCCTGCACATTGGAGATGGGCCTAGGAGAGTCTAGGTAAAAAAGTTCACTAGAGAAGCTATATAATGAAGTTTCAGTTAGGGATTTAGTGGGGGAATTCTAGGGTTGAGATAAGGGAGTCATCAAATAAATCATAGGGTTTTTCCCGACGAAAAGTAAGAGAGGAGGTTATTAGAGTATGTTGATTTGGGGATGTGTGTGAGGCATTCTATGAGATTTGTGTGAAACATCTTGGGTATATCTCTATAACTTATTTTCATAGTGCATCATTATCTCACCCATGATTTTTTCCTTCTAGATTGAAGAGTTTTCTATGTAAATCTCGTATCTCTAATTTGTGATTGATTATACTTTTGATTGTATGTATATGGTCTTGTATGTTTATAATCATAATCCTGGAGTTGGTACCGGAGCTTTTGCAGCATTGAAAACTGTCTCATTTTCTTTTTCTTTATCCACTCATGTCCATTGCATCTACTTTAGTTTCTTTTTCAAAAAAAAATGTTATTATTAAAATTTGAAGTCATTATCTTTAGTGTCAAAACAAAGTTTAATTTTATCATTTAACTATAAATCACTTTATATTATATAAAAAAGTAATTAAGTATATAATTTTAAAAACTTTGATTTAGAATACCCAACATACACCAAGCATGAAAGTATTGTAAAATAGACATTTTTGAAGAATTTTCCTATATAAGGGGACTTTCCTGCAGGATCTGGGCCACTTCTTGGTTGGGCCTACGTGAGAACAGGAACTTCCCTAATAAGGGAGGCTTTCCCATCAGGTGGCCACACGTAAATATTGCATCCACCAAATGCTTTATTGTTTTTCGTAGAGATTTTGGCTCTCTTCGGATAAAAATGCTGATTTTAAATTTAATTGCGTAAATAAACAGAAAGGGAGAAAAAATACCTCAGTACTTGAGTGCATGTAGAAGAGAGTGACAGCATCAGACAATCTTAAGAAAGATTTGTTTTTTGTGGGTCTACTTCTAGCTTTTCTTTTTGGGGGACTCAGAATTGTCTTCCATGCAAATAAGAACAGCGACATAAGCCAAACATAATTATCTTCATTTTTTTGTTGTATATAAATAATTTTAATTCTTTTTTCATCCAAACTTAGCCTCGAAAGACAAGAAAGGAACGATATGGAATGGTTAGATAAAGGATCTAAAACTACCAGAGTGCTTAAAGATTCTAAATCACCATATGAGTTGGATGAAAAAGCCAGAAAGACATTGATGAAAAAAAAGAAATTGAATTGTTAAGAATTGCATATGCATGTTTGAAGGTTTTTTTAGTTAGATCTTAAAGTTTAGAATCACCTTCATGTCTCACTTTCAACACAAAGTTGTCACTACTACAATGAATAATTAAGAATGGGTGTGTGTAAATGTATGCATTATAAATATTTATGATTGAAGCATTACACCCACCTTTTGCTGTTCCACTACTAAAACTACAGAAAAGGAATTTAAAAAGAACGGAAAAAAAAAAAGTAGATCAACTATAAGAATTGGTTCGGCAATGATTCCGAAAAAGCTAAGTGAAATAATTAGGTCTTCGAAGGTTGTCAGGGATCTGGTAATCCATAAAATAATCAAATGAACCAATGAAAGAAGTACCCAAACCGCTCTCTAGATATGCAAACTGATCTTTCTATTCTATATAAAACTGGTGTAGAGATACTCAAGGTACAAGGTGCGTACTGAATTGGACTGCATGACTGTTTCATAGGAGTTTTAAAGCAAAACTAGATTTCAAATGTCTCTAAGGGAACTTTAGGGTTCCTCTTCACTGGAGAAAATTGAAAGTTCGTGAAGTAAAACAACTCTAAAAATATATGTCAAACAAAGAAGTTGACGATAAACTTAAAACGTGAAACCAGTGTTATCGTTAATAGCCATCCATTCCTGAAGATGGCCATCTCGTCCTCTAAACCACCTGGGGTTCTTGTTGGTTTTCCTTCTCTGGTAAAGGGGCCTGTCGATTGCCGATAAGATGGGAGAAGGGGAGCTGATACCAGAGGTGGAAAGGATTGGAGAGGTACGTCGTATAGATTAAGCCTGTCTAAAGTCACGAGTCTTTCATGAATTTTACTTAGCACGTTTGTGGAAACCAGTCCATACACTTTCAAGCCCAGTTGCTAATGTTAATTGCACAATGTCGAACCTAACATTCCTGACCTGTAGTCCATAAGATCTAACCAGCATTGCTATGTCGTTCAACAGGTTGTATCTAGCACGAATAGTTATGTGAGAATGGGCAATTTTATGCAAGTTCATGAACTCTCATATCTTTTTCATTATTACAAATAGCTAGATTCTATTTGTAATAATTTGGTCAATTATTTAATTGGCACTAGTCATGGGATTTTAGCCTTGTTTCAAGGATAGTTTACTGATATCCCAGCCATAGTAAGTGTGTAAATCTATCATTTAGGAAGGAAAATTAATAGAAATCTTAAATGAAAAGTGTATATCGAGTAAAAAACTATGTGATTATAAATAAAACAAGTCTTACATGAAACGTCTTCCTTAAAGGTTAGTAAAAGTTTCTTAAAATGGTATTTATTTTATTTTCTTTAGTTCCACCATCCTGAGTTTTGGACGTCGATAGTTGTTCAAGATATCAGAAGTTCTCAAATTCTCGATGCCAAAACCCACATTTTCAAAGAAAGATATTATTATTTATCGTTATCAGCAATTGGCAAAAACAATCTGAAGATAAGTACTCAGTCAAAGAGACAATCTACCTTAAGTATAGTCATTTCACAGGAATATTGATCCAAAATCATAAAAGATAGCTATCATTAGTTTCGAAGAAATGTGAATGTCGAGGAGATGAATATACGATTTGGAATTGTAGCTGATCCAAGAATGACCGAAACATCGATACTCTCAAAAGGGAAACAAAATCATACTAAACTTTGTTCCCATTAACTGGGATGAGAATAATCCAAATAAATAATAATGGAAAACAATAAGATAGATATCAAATTTAATAAATAATGGTATACGAAATTAACACTCACCCGGGGGGGGGGGGGGGGGGGGGGGGGGGG